>PVKV010015655.1:0-42017 GCA_004027835.1 Alouatta palliata
CCCCGCCCCCAGCCCTCAACCCCACCCCCGGCCCCGCCCTACCGCGGCCCTCACCTCGACTCCGCTGGTCCACGTGGGCGACACGGACATAACCACTCTGACAGCCCAGAGCTGAGAGGCGCTGGGACGTGCCGGGAAGGTTGTGGACGTCTAGCCAGAGGACGCTGGCGGGCAGGTGGATGGACAGGCCCGAGGGCCATTGCTGGGCCCCGCCCCGCCCCTCTGCCTCCCCAGGGGCAGCAGCCCCGCCCTGTACCCCTGGGACCCTGCTGCTTGATTCCTCCTGGATAATCCCCACCACCCGAGGGCTGAGTTCATGTCTCTTCACGTCTCGTTTTCTCTGGGGTTACCCCTGCTGATCAGTTTCTCTGAAGTCATTGCCATGGCCTGATTTTCCTGAGCTCCTCCCCGGGGCCCAGTTTCTCTAAGGTCCCACCGCCTGATTTCTCTGAGGTCACTGCCCCGGTCCCCAGTGGCCTCTTTTGGGGCCTCTCCTACCTACTGGTTAGGTTCGTCAGCTCTGGGAAGAGGTTTTCCACGGGCTGTTCCTCAAACTGATGCAGACCCTCGTTCTGGGGGAACCAAGACCCACCCCACCCCAGGTTAAGTCAGCCCTCAGCTTCACACATACACCCACCCAGCACCAGCCCACAGGGACCCCCCGCCACAGGGCTCTGCCCAGCATGCCTCCTGACCTCACCTCCTTGTAGAGATGAATGGCCAGGTCATTCCCACTCAAGAGAAACACGGTCTCCAGTTGATCCCCAACCTGGACCCTGAAAGCAGAGAAATCTAGAACCCTCAAGGTAGTGGAATCCATGTGCTTTGAGATAGAACCCTCAAGGTAGTGGAATCCACGTGGTTTGAGAACCAGAACTCTCCTCTTGCAAAAACCTGTTGAGAACCCTAACATTCTGGGATCCAGACACTAGACCCAGGGTTAGAATCTCAGGGACTCAAGCTCCTGACTATCCTATCTCCTTGAAATGCAGAACTGTAGAAAGTAGCTCTCATAAAATCTCAGAATCAGGGAACTGTACAACCTTCCAATCTCAGAACTGCAGGAATGTGGTTTGCTAGAACCTCCCCCTCCTAAAGCACACACCTACTCCTACCTTCACTCTGGATTCAGGAATGGAACGTGGAACTCTCAAATGAACTGCAGAACCTCAGAAAGCTAGGATCTCTGTAATCTGAAACCCTAGTATTCTATAAGTGCTGTTTTCTGTCTCCTTAGAAATACTAGCACTTGCCGGGCACAGTGGCTCACATCTGTAATCCCAGCACTTTGGGAGGCTGAGGTGGGCAGATCACAAGGTCAGGAGTTCAAGACCAGCCTGACCAACATGGTAGAACCCCATCTCTACTAAAAATACAAAATTAGCTGGGCATGGTGGCACATGCCTGTAATCCTAGCTACTCAGGAGGCTGAGACAGGAGAATCACTTGAACTTGGGAGGCAGAGGTTGCAGTGAGCCGAGATCGCACCGCTGTGCTCCAGTCTGGGCAACAGAGCAAGACTCTGTCTCAAAAAAAGAAAAAAGAAATACTAGAACTTCTAGAATTTGCCAACACACATTTCAGATTCATGGAATATCCAAGTCCCAGCCAGGAGAACATTAGTGCAATTAGAATCCTCAGTTTCAGGAACTCTCATTCATCTGTTAGACCAGAACTTGGCCAACCATGACCTGCAGACCAAATGCAGCCCACCATCTGTTTATGTAAATAAAGTTTTACTGGAATACAGTCACATCCATTCATTTACACAGTGTCAATGGCTGCTTTCTGGCTACAACGGCAAAGTGAGTAGTTGTAACAGAGGCTGGCTCTGAAAGTCTAGTATTTCCTATCTGGACCTCTACCAAAAAAAGTTTGCCAACCCCTGTTCTCGACCATCCGTGTTCTGGAATGGAATTTGGAGCTCTACAACTGGCACCCACACACTGGAGTTCTAGGACCTTCGTATTCTAGATGGTCTACGTTCTATCTCCTTGAAATATGAGAATGTCGGGACTTATCATTACAGAACCTCAGAAGATTCTGGCTTCTATCATATTGTAGAACATTCAAATCTTGGAATCTTAGAGCTTACGACTCTAGAAAACTTAGCATCTCTAATCTTGGAACGTCAGAATCTAGAATGTTAGAATCTGGGAATTCTAGATGTGCAGAAACAGGCGCTCAATCAACTCTCTCAGATTATCTAGTTCAGGAATGGCAGGGCAGTGGCCCCTTGGTCATCTGTCCATGGTCACCTTAAAAACACGATGCTCTAAAAAACAAAAGTAGAATCTGATTGTCTGTGGGCAAATTCGTGGTCTCCAGTTAGCTACAGCTTTCCAACCTCAGCTGTGTGTGCGAGTGTGCACGCATGCTCCTTGTTATATTACACTTGTGGCTTATCACTCTCTCACGTGACCTCTCGTCCCCAAAGGCATTTAGTTCTTCCTTTTTGAGACAGAGCCTCGCTCTTGTCACCAAGGCTAGAGTGCAATGGTGTGATCTTGGCTCACCGCAATCTCCACCTCCCAGGTTCAAGTGATTCTCCTGCCTCAGCCTCCCGGGGAGCTGGGATTATAGGTGACTGCCACCATGCCCAGCTAATTTTTGTATTTTTAGTAGAGACAGGGTTTTGCCATGTTGGCCAGGCTGGTCTCGAACTCCTGACCTCAAGTGATCTGCCCGCCTTGGCCTCCCAAAGTGCTGGGAATTATAGGTGTTAGCCACTGGGATGGGCTGGTATTTTAGTACAACCACCTTATTTTCCAGAAGGGGAAACAGACCACAGGGGTCTGTAAGTAAGAAAGGGGCTCCAGAAGCTAGGGTTCCTACATTTACAGTGGGGTGGGCATGGATGCTCAGGGGACACTCACTCTGCGTGGCACAGCTGGAACGGAGTGAACTGGAGCTCTAGATTCAGGCAGCTCTCTGTAGGAGGAGCAGAGGCAGGTGAGTATGGGGGACCTGCTGGGGACTCTCTCCCTCCTCCCGTCCACGCCACACTCACGGGCAATGGAGTCCAGGTTGTACTCAGAGCCGGGCTCATAGTCGCAGTAAATGTTCAGGAAGGGGCTGCCCTTGTCCCCTGAATCCTGAGGGAGGACACTAGGTTCAGGGGAGGGCAGGGGTGGCAAGAGCGGTCCAGGGCAGCTCAGTGGGGCTCTCCATGTGTGTACGGAGGAAGGCGAGGGGAGGTGGAGGGGTTCTGGGTACCTTGATGAACGTGATCCCCACAACGAGACCCCGCTTGGGGGGAGACTTGTTGAAGGTGTCGATGGAGACAATCTCTGCGTCCACTGGGAGGGGAGAGTTCTACGGTCAGTGTCAGGCAGACTCAAGACTCGGATCTCTCCAAATACGGTGAGCTGTGGCCACCGCAATGATTGTGCCCTCCGGTCTGAGTGAGTCTTGACCACCATCACCTGACCTCTGTTCCCTGGGTACCAGGGATCCTGACCTGTAAGTCTGAAGAATTCTGAAACCCTAGGCTCTTCCAGGCCCCAACTATGCCTGCCCCCTGATCCCAGTGACCCCCTTGAACCACCCCGATCCCATTCTTCTCCCAAGGTGACCTGTCTGAGCCTCAGAAGCCTTCTCAACACCACGTTCCAGGACCCCCCCGCCAGAACCATAGCGCCACCCACCGGGGATGTAGTTGAACTGCAGCTCCTTGGCCACTGGCCGGATTTTCTGTCGGAGGTCTTGGTAGCGGAAGCCGAGCACCTTGCCTTTAAGGGTGGCGGCCAGCAGCTCCCCGCGACCGCCGGCACCGCCTGCCAGCCCATACACATTGCTCTGCGACGAGAAGCGCGTGAAGCTGTCCTCGCGTAGCGGACAAGGCCCCGCGGCTACGGCCGCCTCCCCCATCACGCCCCACAGCCACGCACCCTCTCCGCAGTCTTCGACGCGACCCGCACTACCCAACCTACAGCTCTCGAAGCGACCCGAACCACCGGGTGGCCGGCCGTCGCGCAGACTGATGACGTAAGGAAGCCGCCACCAGCATTGCCCTCTCCCAAGATGGCGGCCAGATCGCCTGCCCGGACCTCCCAGGCGACTTTGCAGCACTGCGCCTGCGCGCTCTTCTCCTTTCCAAATCTGGACCAAGTGGCTGCTGCCTGCGCGCTCTTCTCCTTTCCATATCTGGACCAAGTGGCTGCCTTAAGGAGCCTGTGACCAGAGATGGAAGGTGGCGGCCACGGCCTCTCGTATGCTGCGTGGAAGGTCAAATCATCATCATCATAAAACTTAGTATTGCTCTTAAGTTCCAAGAACTACTATAAACGCATTCCGTCTAATAATTTATCAAAAATCCTCAAGCCGGTGGAGGTAGGTACTCTTAAATCCATTTTACAGATGAAGGAATTGAGGCACAGAGGGGTAAAGTAACTTACCTAAGATCACACAGCTGGTAACAAGCGGTCAGTACTGGAACCCAAAGATGGTACCCCATAGTTCACTTTTTTTTTTTTTTTTTTTTTTTGAGACGGAATCTTGCTCCGTCACTCAGGCTGGAGTAAAGTGGTGCGATCTCGGCTAACTGCAGCTTCCACCTCACAGGTTCAAGCGATTCTCCTGCCTCACCCTTCTCAGTAGCTGGGATTACAGGCGCCACAACACCTGTCAAATTTTTGTATTTTTATTAGAGATGGGGTTTCACCATGTTGCCCAGGCTGGTCTTGAACTCCTGATCTCAGGTGATTCCCCTGCCTCGGCCTCCCAAAATGCTGGGATTACAAGCGTGAGCCACCGTGCTGGGCCCATAGTTCATAATCTTAACAATATCATCTTAAAAATAATGAATACATTCCTCTTGCCCCCAAGGAAAAATGTTCCAGCTATAATAACCAGCTCCTTTATGGAACACCTACATGGTGACCGTCATGCTGGCTCTGATAATCTGATTCCTCACAACTGTTCTGCAAGGGCCTAATGCTACCCTCCCTGCCAGTTCACTTATTCAGCATTCCCTGAGCTTTGACTATGTGCCTGGACATCTTTTACAAATCTATCTCACTAATCTTAGCAAGAAAGAAACCTCTACAAAGAGGTTTATTATCCTAGTTTACAGAGGATGAAATGGAGGCTCAGAAAGAGTAAGTCCACCGACTGATAGGCTAGTAAGTGGTGGGGACAGGATGTAAACCAGGTATTTCTGACTCCAGGGCCTTCAGGGGTTCCTGTCTGTGCTTCTTTGTCTCTAGAAGGCCATGAAGGTTTGGGTACTCTGCACATCTGTGTATCATTTCCAGAAGACACGGATTGGCCAGCTGTCCTGGCCACCTCCAGCACACTCAGACTGCAAGCTCCATGAAGGCAGCCACTGGTCTCCCTTGGTCATGGCCAGATCCTCTGCACCTGGACCACCAGGCCTGACACAAAGCAGGCATTCAGTAAACATGTCAAAAATCAAACTCTGTCAGCTGAGTACGTAAGAGACGGCAAATGGAAAGCTCTCAAAGGCAGACTGGATATGGGAGGTGGCAAGAAGGAATGTGTGATGATTCCGGGTTTCGGGATGTGGGGAGTAGAAGCTCCTGGAGGGCAGGTCTGGGAATGCCGTCAGTGTGCCTTCTTCCCAGGGCCTGGCATGCAGCAGATGCTCAGTGAATACTCGCTGAAGGAGTGGCATGTGGGACTAGGGCCACTTCAGAGGTGCGTTTCCTTCAGGCTTCTTCCTCCCTAGCAACCTACAAGCCACATGTTGAGTGAATGAATAAACAAATGCAGTTACAGGTTAGGAAGGATTCATCCTGTTCAGGGGTTTCCAACCCTATCTGCACACCTGAACTGCTGATGAAGCTTTATAAAAACGAACCAAAACAGGCCGGGCCTGGGGGCTCACGCCTGCGACCCCAACACTTTGGAAAGCTGACGTGAGCGGATCACCAGAGGTCAGGAGTTGGAGAACAGCTTGGCCAACGTGGCGAAATGCTGTCTCTACTAAAAATACAAAAATTAGCTGGGCATGGTGGCGTATGCCTGTAATCCCAGCTACTTGGGAGGCTGAGGCAGGAGAATCGCTTGAACCTGGGAGGCGGTGGTTGCAGTGAGCTGAGATCGTGCCACTGGACTCCAGCCTAGGTGACTGGAGCAAGAGTCTGTCTCAAAAACAAAAAACAAAAAACTCCATTCAAGAGTAGGGAACCTCAGTCAAACCACAGTTTAACAGAGTGCAGCCACAGCATGGATACTTTTATTTTTGCACCATCATCCTAATTTTTGTATTTTTAGCAGAGACAGGGTTTTGCCATGTTGGCCAGGCTGCTCCTGAATGCCTGACCTCAAGTGATCTGCCTGCCTCGGCCTCCCAAAGTGCTGGAATGATGGGCATGAGCCACCATGCCCAGCCCTAAGCCTGCATACTTTTAATGACTTTAAAGCACACCCAGGGCTCAGAATCACTGATTTAGGTCATGGATGGCAGACAGATTCTCACGCTATCCTTCAGCCAGTGCCAACGATGGGGGAGACATGGTAATCAATCTTAGGTCTCTGGAGTCTTTGCTGCCATCATCAGTGGACTGGAGCTGTGGGAGGAGCTGCAGGGGACAGCGGAGCAGGGCGGGTATCAGGGAATTTGAACCTCGCCTGCGCTTCTCTGGGCTCAGTGGGCTGGAGCACCTTTCCCAGGAGCCCATCCTGGTTTCTTAGGCAGCCCCTCCTCTGTGCAATTACTGCCCCTGCCCACTTCATGATATTTTCCCATCAAGCCTGGGCACTGAGCGTCCTCCAGCCCGTCACCTCCACAGTGAGGGGCCGCAAGCAGGGCAAAGTAAAGCACATGCGTACCAGGCGGGTCCCCTAACATGCACATCATGGAGTGTGGCAGAGGCAGCTGGTTCCTGCCCACCTTCCCCGGGCAAAGGCTCCTGCTGTCTCCTCCCCCACTTCCCAGACCCACTCGGGCCTCAGACTCTGCCCACCAAAGCCGCTTCCTCCCCCGTCCTATGACAGATGGAACAACTGTCACCGGGGCGTTCAGCCTTCCTGCCAGGGAAATGTGGACATGGGGGATTCGGCGGGCTCCCGCCCATCTCATCCACAGCAGGCATGAGCACTGCCACACTCGGCTCTCCCACTGGCTCTGAGGGGGGATCACCACTGTGCATCCCAGTTGAGCAAACCAAGACCCCCAGACCCCAAGAATCCAGAGAAAATTAGATCAAGATGGGTGATCTGGGACTCCCAAGCCAGAGCTCCTCCCCAGGCCCACCATCCCTGGGTCTCCCCGACCCAGACACTGACCCAGCCCACGCATGTTTCAAGGATGCATGCCCCCCCACCTCCCAAGAGCTCGCCGAGAGCCTGGGGGTACCAGGAGTGTGAGGAGGACGGGAAACCAGCCCAGGGGCAAGGTGGGTAGCAGAGGTGAGGAGGAAGAGAGACTCATGCAAAAGTGTTGTTTTTTATTTTCCTTCTCGGGCTGGCTGCAGCTTCCAACCAACAAAACCTCAAAGCATTAGGGAGGAGGCAGGCGCGGGGCTGGGGTGGGGGACAACCCCCTAAGCTCCAGGGCCCGGGGTCTGACCTGAGAGGTCGGGGCTGCAGGAGGCTGGGGAGGCTCCCGGGGGTGGGGGAAGAAGAGCCTCTCCCTAGCAGAGACAGCAAGTCTCAGAGGCTACATGTGCTCAGGGCTTGGCTGGGGGACAAAAGTGCAAGACAGAAACCAGCCTCACAACTCAGCTGCTCAGGAGATGGGGGGCCAGATGCTGACCCCAAACCCCTGGGAGCACCCCTAGCAAATAGGTCTGTATCAAAGATTCTGTACAGCTCGTTTTTGGGGTGAAGGGCACCTTTGGGGGCTTAAATAAATGGACAGGGGGCGAGGGACGTAGCGAGAAGAGAGGGTGACTGCCTGGCGAGCAGCCTGGGCCTCTGGTGCCCCGCATGCTGACCCCCACTGCCGCCTGCCCACTGTGGCCCGCGGGACTCCCTGGGTGGGAAGGGAGGGAGGCTCTCCGGCAAGCCTGGGCCCCACCTCTCTGAGCAGATGGGACAGGAAGCCGGGCGCCGGGGCTGGGTGGGGCTTAGCGCAGGTCCTCCTCGTCGCCCTGGATGGTCTTCTTGATGCGCAGCAGCATGGCGGTGAGCCACTGGTCCAGCCGGGAGATAGAGTCGTACTCCTTCACCTGCGGGACACTTGGTCACGGACCGGCTGTGCCCATCCCTGTCCCCAACCCTGCAGCCCAAGGACCCGTGACCCAGTATTTTTAAGATCTGTCCCCTGTCACCCCTGGTCTCTGAGGAGCAGAGGGAGGGCTCGAGGCCCCAACTCAGCCAGGGCAGCTCCCTCTGGTCTTTACTACACTGGGCACAAGGTCTCCCTTGGGGGAGAAAGATGTTGTAGCTTATAAAAATAAAGGTCTACAGAAACAAAAAGTAAAATCTAAATTAATCAATTAATTAAAAAATAAAATAAAGGTCTAGGCTGGGCGTGGTGGCTCAAGCCTGTAATCCCAGCACTTTGGGAGGCCAAGGCGGGCAGATCATGAGGTCAGGAGTTTGAGACCATCCTGTCCAACATGGTGAAATCCTGTCTGTACTAAAAATACCAAAATTAGCTGGGTGTGGTGGCAGGCTCCAGTAATCCCAGCTACTCGGGAGGATGAGGCAGGAGAATCTCGGGAGGTGGAGGTTGCAGTGAGCTGAGATTGCGCCACTGCACGCCAGCCTGACGACAGAGCAAGACTCCATCTCAAAAAACAAAAACAAACAAACAAAAAAAAAACAGTATCCTCATTGGATGGATGGGAAAACTGAGGCCTGGAGATATGGAAAAGGCTACTCCCAAGTGCCATGGGGCATGGGGGAAAGAAGCCATGGCCTGCGGGCCTCCCTCCCTGAGCTCCTGGCTGGGCTGCCACCCCATGTCTGGGGCAGGAAGAACTGGACAGCCTCTGCTCGCTGTCCTCAGTTAGGGGCTCACATTCTCGAGGGGCACCTGGGGAGAAATGCTTGGCATGTGCCATTAGAGGAGTGAATCAGGACCGGACAGCACTGAGCCCGGGAGCCCTGGGAACAGAGACAGGGAAGGGAGAGAGAGCTGCGTGGGTGGCTCCGCCAGGCACAGGGAAGCTGGCGCCTCTCCCATGTCCTCAGCTCCACTTTCCTCCTCACCTCTTGCCTCCCCATCTGTGCCTCTTGGGCACCCAAGGCACCCGCTGTGAGAGTTTCTCACACTCGCCTGGGGAACTCAAGGAACCCTGGTCTTCAGGGGCAGACAGATGTGGCTCTGAACCCCAACTCTGCCCCTGAGGGGCCACGGCTGAGACTCCTGACCTCCCCAACCTCAGTGCCACCATCTATAAAATGGGGAGAACACTCCCTACACCTCTTGGGGCTACTTGTGAGGTTTCTGGGGTGACTGGAGAAGGAAATTCACAGTGGGCTGGGGGGTTAGATAAAAATGGGTGATTTTCAGGGGACGGCATATCTGAGAAGGGTGGCTTCCCTAGGGGACCCATCCTCGTGAAGGGGCCTGGCCCCCCACGCTGGCCACTCACAGACTCGGTGTAGCTGTCCACATTCTGCTCCTCATGGGCCTCTAGCAATTTCTGTAAGCAAATGGCAGAGAGGGGTCAGGGGCCCAGGCTGACCTGAGGTCTGGTCTGGATTAGATCAAAGCACACACTGTATGCCAGGCCTGGGGCTAGTGCTTCCTGAGGACTCCGAGAGGGTCAGTCGGTGTGGGTGTGGGTACAGGTGTGTTGGGTAGGGGTGTGTTGCAATCCTGCTGCCCTACTCATCGGAAATGGCTAGCTCTTGGGGCAATCTTACTGACACGGAGTATCACGTGGGGTGTGTGTGTGGGTGTGTGTGGATATGTGTGGTATGTGCGTAGTGTGTGTGGCATGTTTGGTATGTGTGTGGTACGTGTTTGGTGTGTTTGTGTGTATGTGTGGCGTGTGCGGTGTATTTGGTGTGTGTGATGTGTGTATGGTGTGTGGTGGGTGTGGTGTGTGGTGCATGTTTGGCGTGTGTATGGTGTGTTTGGGGTGGTGTGTTTGGTGTGTGTGGTATGTGTGTGGTATGTGTGTGGTGTGTGTGGTGTGTGTGTGGGGTGTATGTCAGGTGTGGTGTGTGTGTTGTGGGGGTGTCTGGTGTGTGTGGGTATGTGTGGTGTGTGTGTGTGGTGTGTGTGGTATGTGTATGGGGTGTATGTCAGGTGTGGTGTGTGTCCACCCAGCCCATCCCGAGCTCTTGCACTCCCCAAGTTGTACTTTCTTCATCTGGAAAATGGGGGACTCAACTGACTAAATAAAAGAAAACAGACACCCTCTGAGAACCACTGGACAAGCCTTGGTGATTGTCCCACCTGGAGCCCTGGCCATCCGCATCTGGGGTTTGGGAAAGGGGACGCCAGAGTACCCAGCACTTACTTTCATCAGCTTGCATTCCCGGGAATCAGAGAAAGCTGGGAACAGCTCCTCATACTTCTGGACAGCCAGCTGGACAGCAGGGAGGGAGGAGGACGAGTCAGTAATGAGGGGGCCCTCAGAGCTGCTGGCCTGGCAGCCGAGAGGACCTGGGGATGGCTGGTGATATTGAGTCAGTGCTCCATGCCCCTCCCCCAGCCTCAGGTGTCACCTGGCTCTGTGCCTGTCAGTACCTCCCCAGAGCTGAGCTCAGCACCAGCCTGGCTGCAGAGAGAGGTGGGTGGAGGGGGAAAGGCACCCACTGCCTCCTCCCACCTGGCTCAGCAGGCAAATAAGCACATCCTCCATGCCAGGCCTGGGGCTGGTGCTTCCTGAGGACTCTGAGAGGGTCAAATAATGGTTAGCCCCCTTTTCAAAGTGAGGAAACAGATCCAGAGGGGCAGTGACCTGCCCAGGGCATGGTGAGACATGGGGTGGGGATGTGAACCTGGTCTGGCAAAGCCCAGGCTGGTGCCCACAGCAGAGCAGGGCTCAGATGGGCTGTGAGTTAGGGGCTGGGCAGCCAGGGGGACCAGGAAATCCAGGGCTCTGTGCTCTTGCCAGGCAACAGTGGGAAAACTCCAGCCAAGCAAAGTCTAGCGCCAACCCTCCGGCTCCTTCCCGCTGGCAACGCCCCCTGCCCACTGCCCTCTCTGGCCCCTCTTTTGCCAAGCGCCCTGAAAATAGGTGGGTATGTGAGCTCCAGTTAAAGTCATGACAGCGGCAGTCACGTAGCTCTGGAACGTTGGGCTGCAGGTCCCTAGGCATGTGGCCTCAAACTCTCGTCCCAGCCTCAGCAGCTTCACCCGTAAAATGAGGTGACAATGGTGCTGACTTTATGGGGTGCAGTGAGGATTCAAACAGCATACCCATGAAGGAAAGAGCACTAAGCGAGGCAGGAGCTGGACCCGAAAGAGCCTCCAGGACCTGGCGAGCAGGTGACGCCAGCACAGAAACACAGTGGTGAGAACCACACTCCTCCTCCAAAGGCCGGCTGGCAGGGGCCAGGCGTGAGGAGCACCCCCCCTCTTGGGGGGGGGCCAGGCGACCTGAACTGGTGATAGGCACATGGTGGCCTGGCCAGTGTGGGGCGCACTACCTTGGCGTTGAGCATGTCGATGCAGAAGTGGCAGAGGGCCGCCTTGAAGAAGTAGTCTTTGGCGCTGTACTTGAGGAGGGGGCTGTCCATGGCGCTGGTCCCCACCTGTAGCCACGGGGAAGTGGCACTGTGAGCTCAGGGCAAGCAGCCAGAGGGCCAGGGCCACTGCCAGACACCAGGGGGCCAGCTGGGAGCTGGGTCCGTGTCCTGGGGTGAGGGCCTGTTAACCTAGGACCCTAATGGCAGGGAGCCAGGAGCCAGCTTGGCGAGGTCAGCAGCCAAGATCAGGGCGTGATGGTGGCTGAGGATGTAGCCAGGTGTCCGTGGGCCTCCCGAGAGCCTGAGACAGTGGGGAGGAGGCGGTCTGGCTGTCAGGACCAACGGGAGGCTAGCACAGTGGTGGGCAGAGGGGTGGCAGGCAGCAGGAACATGAGAGGTAGCGCCCGCCCCTCTCCCCGCGCCCCCCCCTCCCCCCCGGCCAGCTGCCTTCCTGTTTCTCGGCCATTACCCAGGGCTCTGTGCACACTGCGAGGAGCCCATGTGACACTCCCTCCCGCTCAGTGGATGAGAACTGTTGTGTCATGGGGTGGGGTGCCCATAGCCACCCCAGGCCCCTTGGCAGTTCTTCCCATTCTCTCCTTGACTCTGGTTTTTTGGCCAGCCTCACTCTAGATCCCTCCAGAAAGCCTGCAAGGGGTGTGGGAGGGGCACAGCCAGGGAGAGAGTGCCAGCACAGCACAGGGTTCATAGGTGGAGAACATTAAGCCAGGCTGAGGATGCGGTTGGGGGATCGGGAGAGGTAGAGGGCGAGCCGGGGGAGGGGTGGTTCCAGAACAAGGTGCCGGTGCTTAGGAGGAGGCACAGGTCCTGAGAGTGGGCAGGGTCGCCACCTGCTCCCTACCTGTTCATAGATGTCAATGGCCTTCTGATACTGCTCCAGCTGCGCGGCGTAGCCAGCCACCTTCAGCAGACACTTGTTGGCTGAGCTGTGTGGGGAGGAGGAGTGAGGGAAGTGGTGGCGGTCCCTTCGGGGCGGGGCAGGCAGGAAGGGGGCTACCTGTTGGACTCCTCGCCTTTGTAGTAGTCTGCGGACTGCTCGTAGTGGGCGATGGCCTGGGGAGACACGGGGGTGGGTTTCAGAGCTGGGCATTGGTGGGAAAGGAGGCCTCGTGCAGCTTCCACACCCTCTGCCCTGCCTGCCTGGGACACAGCCAGACCCCTTTACCCGACCTCTGCCAGTCCCCCACCCCCATTTCTCGGCACTCAGACACCAGAGGACTCCCCTGGTGGGAAGAAGAGAGAGCCGCGCTGGTCCTGGCTGCCAGCCCAGGCAGGGCCCTGCCGCCACTCACCTTCTCGATGTCCACCAACTCCGTCTCATAGATCTCAGCAATGGAGATGTGGTGCTTGGCTGCAATCGTGAATCGGCCCTGGAGGGAACACGGGAAGGGGCTGCCTGTGCCTCGTGAGCTCCTGCATGACTGGCCCTGCACCCCTGCCGACCCATGACCCTTCAATTCCCACCCCTCAGCCACGCCTGTGAGGAGGTATGAAGAAGACACCGAGAGGTGGGGAACACAGGGGTGAGAAGGGAGGGCCCCAGCACTCGAGGCCTGGCTGTGTGTGCTGGGCTGAGCAGGTGACCTTGGGCAAGCCACTCCAGGGCCTCAGCCTAATTCTATCCCATCCACGGTGGCACAGATGGTGCGACACCAGAGAGGATGTGAGCACGAGCACTTGGCCAAGGCCCTGGCCCTGAGGAAGCATCTGACAGAGAGGCCAGAGAGGCAGAAGGACCAGCCCAGAATCACTTGGCAAAAGATTCTGGAAAAACCAGGATGGGAGGGAGGGCTTGAGGCCCCTGCCCAAGAGCACCAGCTCTGCCCCCAGGCCAACAGCCACCTGTCAGCCTCCTCCATGCACACCCAGAGCTCCCCAGGGAGGCCTCAGGTTCCAGCCCGTGCACCTTCCATCTGCCTCTGCCCAGCATCCAGGCACCCGCCTGGCTGGCCCAATGCCACTCGCTGGTGCAGAGGAAAGGGCAAGGCCCTGGGCTCAGCCAGACCTAGTTTTGAGTCTCAGCGACTCCTGCTTTGTAGCCCCGTGTCCCTAGGGAAGTCATGTCACTAGTTTGAGCCCCCTCCTCCGCTACGGAACGGGGCTGTGGATTAACCACCCTGCAGTGTTGCTCCTAATAAATGGCAGCTGCTCTTACTGTTCTAATCACAGTCACCCCTGCAGCACTGCCCTGAACACAAGAGGGCTGGGCTCATGCCCCTGCCTGGGGTTGGAGGGCTGAGACAGAGGAGGCAAGTGGAGAGAAAAAGGAAGGAGACGGCCGGTGCGGTGGCTCACGCCTGAAATCCCAGGATTTTGGGAGTCTGAGGCGGGCGGATCACTTGAGCTCAAAGTTTCAGACCATCTTGGCCAACACGGGGAAACCCCATCTCTACTAAAAATACAACATTAACTAGGTGTGGTGGCGCGTGCCTGTAATCCCAGCTACTCAGGAGGCTGAGGCACGAGAATCGCTTGAACCCCGGAGGTGGAGGTTGCAGTGAGTGGAGATCGCACCACTGCACTCCAGCATGGATGACAGAGAGACTGTCCTCTGTCTCAAAAAAAACAAAAAAAAAAAAGGAAAGCAGAGAGAGGCCCCGGCCTGGGTGGGCCTTGACCCTGGTTCTGCCTGGTGGCTGCCCCTCTAGTCTGCATCTGTCATTGGCAACGCCCCCGGGGGCGGGGCAGGCAGGTGCTGAGTCTCCGGTGGGCTCTGCCCACCCCTCTGACCTGCTGCAAGATGCTGATCAAATGCGACACTTGTGGGAAGGCTGGGCAAGGGAAAGTGCTCGACACACGCTCCATAGTAACCTAACTTCTTTTTTTGTTTTGAGACAAAACGCCCATGCTGGAGTGCAGTGGTGTGATCACAGCTCACTGCAATCTCAGCTTCCTGGGCTCAAGTGATTTTCCTGCCTCAGCCTCCCAAGAACTAGGACTACAGTGCATGTCACTCCACCAGCTAATTTTCTGTAGGGACGAGGTCTTGCTATGTTGCCCAAGCTGGTCTTGAACTCTAGTGCCCAAAAGATCCTCCCACCTTAGCCTCCCAAAGTGCTAGGATTACAGGCCTGAGCCACCGTGCCCAGTTCAATAACCTAAGTTCTATGAATGAAAACCATGACTGCCTGTGGAGGGCTGGAGGCGAGGTGTGTGGAGGGAGGGGCCGTCAGGCTGGTGGGGAGCTGGGTGAAGACCCAGCCGGCCCAGGCCAACCCAGGTAACTCAATGCCCCCAGCTCCCACTTCCCCCTCCCCAACTGGTTTTGGCCACAGAATAAGAACAGTGCTGGGGGTGCTGAAGGTGAGGACACAGGCTGGGGCAATGCAGCGAGACCCCTGGGGCGGGGGGCATCAGGACAAGCAAGCGGCCCTTACCATGTCTGTGTAGATCTCGATCGCTCGCATCAAACAGTTAATGGCCTCTGGAGAGAGAAAGGGAGGTGGGGGGAGAAATGAGAAAGTGAAGTTGTTTCAGCAGAAGCTGAGGAGAGGAGGCGGACGCAGACGCGCCTGGCTGCCGGCAGAGATCAATAGGCACTCAGAGCTGCCAGGGCTGCCGCACACTCTCAAGGGGCTGGAAGGAGGGGACGGAATCCCTGAGCCCAGGAAACCTGGTGAGAGAGCTGACTCTGCAGACTGTGACTTGCTGGGCACATGCAGTCGGGGGAGCCCTTCTCCCCTCAGTCTGCCAGGATGCTGCCAGCTTCCCAGAACCTCAGGGACAGGGCACAGCAGTGCTGGGCTGGGCTGATGGCCAGACTCTCACGGGTGTTTTAAGCCAGACCTTCTAAGGCCCTGCTCTTGAAGAACTGAGCTGCTGCCAAAGGGGCAGGGGGCATGGGAGGTGGCCAAGCCCAACATCTGAGGTGGTCCTGGAGGCAGCAGGGATGCCCAGGTTCTCCCTGAGCTCTGCTAGCATCGCTGCAGGACCTAGAGCAGCTTCTGTCCCTGCACCAGGAGGAGTTGGACCTCCGGCACGAGGAGGCTGGATGTCGCGAGCACCGAGACCTGGGTACACTCTCCACCGCCGCTCTTCCTCCTATCTTGGCAGTTGGGAGCCCTCTGCTCTCCACCCCTTTAACCTGGCCCTGCCACCCACCAGCTCCTCAAAGTTTTGCCAAACAGCCTGCACACACCAGGATGGCACTGAGGAAGAAATGGGCTACCTTTGTTGTACTATCTCTTGCAAGATTTTAAATTTGGGAAAGGCTTTTTTTTTTTTTTTTGACAAGTTATTTGGAGGAGGGAGAAAAGCATGAGTGGGAGGCATTTTCTAGCTGGGAGAAATGAGCTCTCAGGGGGTATTTTTTAAAAACCCCATCTTAGTGCATCTCAGGAGGACAGGGGTGTTGCAGGGAGGGAGGCCTAGGGTGAGAGAGGGAAAGGCAGGGAGCCTTAGCAGGCCACAGGGCATGGGCTCTGAGCTGCAGCCTGAGCATCTGAAAGTTCCTGGTCACCATGGGGGCCTCCATGTCACCCAGGCTGTATTCGCCTGGGATGAGGGTGCTTCCAGGAACGCACAGACCTGGGCCTGCTCTCAAGGGGCTCACAGTCTCGATGGGACTCCAACTGCTGTCTGTGAGGAGGCATCTGAACAAAGGCTCTTAGCCTCAGGCCTGTGGCTGGGCTTTTAGGAGTCTAGCCCCTACTTCCGACATATCAACAGTGGGATCCTCTGGGTGCCCCAGAGGTCTGGAGATTCTGTCCAACTCAGAAAGACCCATGGGGATCCGAAAGGGATTGACAGAAGGTACACCACTCAGTCCAGGTTCTGGACCTGACAGACAGAGCCTGTGGCTGCAGAAAGAGGAAAAGAAGGCGAAAAGGGGGCAAAAAGGGGGCAGAGGAGAGAACACAGCCTACACCTGGCAGTTTGAAGACACATACATCCTGTCATGGTTGGGCCCAGAAGCAACGGCTGAGCCAAGCCAGAGGACAGCAGCAGCTGGAGTGAGGTGAGCTGCCTGGCCAGGCCGGCCCTGCCCTGCCCCACCTGGCTGCAGACTCCACCCGGCGCCCTTGGGCTGCTCACTGGCTCCCTCTCCTGGGCAGAACACCCAGGACACCAACCTGGCCCCCTGCGGGCTGAGGTGGCAAAGACTGCTCTCACTCCGCAGTGAGACCTGCAGCTGCCACCTGGGCCTGCTGGCAGTGGTTCTGGAGCGCCCACCGTCAGCACAGCTCAGCCCTTGCAGTAGCAGCGGGGAGACAGCTTATCCCCAGCAGCAACATGGACTCACAGGGCTGAGTCCCTTCCACGCCTGGAAAGCGGCAGTCCGCCAGACACCCGGGCCAGCTGGCTCCTGGACGAGGGGCTGATGCGCATGACTGCTGCTCTGATCTCAGATCGCCAGGCCTTGGGCACCCCAAGAGGTGGAGCAACACCCAGCTCCGTGGCCTGGCCCTCCTCCACCCACCCACAGAGGGCTGGAAAGGGGCTCGGCACCATCCCCGCAGTCACTGCACCAGCGATGCCCAGCTTGACTTCTGCCTCTCTCAAGTCCCCCTTGGTCACACCTGGCTGTCTCCTCCTCAGTAAAATGGGGGCAAATCACAGAAATGCACAAAGAAATCAAATGGGTTAAAAGATGCCAAGCATGGCTGGGCACGGTGGCTCACGCCTGTAATCCTAGCACTTTGGGAGGCCGAGGTGGGTGGATCACCTGAGGTCAGGAGTTCGCGATCAGCCTGGCCATCATGGTGAAACCCCATCTTTTTTTTTTTTTAAAAAAAAAAAGAGATGTCAAGCATCTGGTACACAGTAGGAACCCAGTAAATGGCAGCTAGGGAGGAAATGAGGGACAAGCAGGGGCCGGGCCCCTTCCCTGCCCCAGGTACACACACTGGCCCCAGCCCCAGCTATCAGGCAGACCCCCTGGAAGAGGCCTCCCTGGCCCGAGTCTGCCCTGAGCAGCAGTGGTGGTTGGGTAATTGAGGAACCAATGACACATATGGGCATCACCCTTCCCCACCCAGAGCCACTAAGGAGGCAGCAGGCCACGTCTCTGCAGAAGGAGAGGACAACAGAAGCCCAGCCAGGCCTCAGGAACACTCCAGCTGCCACTTGAGGGGGGGTCCTTCTGGAGGGACTCCTGGAGGAAGTGCTGACCCCAGACAGAGGCTGCTGAGGAGACCAGTGATAAGGAGGGCCCCAGGAGCCAGCCACCTGCTTGGGGAAGCCAGGCAAGGTTCCAAATCGGTTCTCCAGCGCTGTCTCACAACGCACCCAGCCAAGGGCAGAGACCGTGGGGGCCCAGGGCAGGCAGAGGTCCCTGGACTGATGAAAGCCAAGGGTGTCCTGACTGGCAGTTTATCACACGCCAGGTGCCACGCTACGCATGACGGCGTCACCTCACAGCAGTCTCTGCATTAACAGATGAGGAAACAGAGGCCCAAAAGACTGACTTGCCCAAGACCACAGGGGAGGCAGGTCCTCCCAGACCACCCACCTCCTGTGCTGCTCAGCCACGCACAGCTGCTACATGACATTCTCTGTGAGGCTTTTTTTTTTGGAGACAGGATCTCACTATGTTGTCCTGGCTGGTATTGAACTCCTGGATTCCTGTCTCAGACTCCCAAAGCACTGAAATTCTAGGCATGAGCCATGTGACTGGCCTCAGACACAAAGCAGCTGCTGCCCTTGATGCCAGTGTGCCCCCTGCCCCACTGGGAGCCATGGCTGGGGCGCACATCTTTAGGCTATAGCTCTGGATGCTGCGCTAACACCCCTTCCTGCTAAGCACCACGCCCCCAGGGCTCCGGACATGGCACCTGCTCTCAGCTCTACCCAGGGGAGGTTCTCCTCCTGTCAGAACTGCCCTCTTTGATCCCCGAGAGCTCTCCCCCAGCCAAGCTTGCCCGCTCCTCGCCTCAGCTCTGTGCAAGTTGGCCTCTGTGCCCCGGATGTGGCATCATCTTTACACTTTCCTACCTGCTGGAGTCCTTGGCCACTCTCTGAGCTTCCTCAGGCCAGAGAAGGGCCACATCCAGACTCTCGGCCCACACACTGCAGAGAGCTAGAAAAGCTCAGATCAAATGCAGGGGAGGGACCTCACCACATCCCACTGGCAGGCAGGGCCTGCTGCAGGAAGGGAGGGGCCTGCTGAAAGAGCAAAGGCGCTCACTGTTTCACAGTCTGGTGCTAAGCGCTGCCCTAGAGCAAGTCCTTCCAGTCACTCCAGATGGGGCAGCAGCTGAACGTCACAGATGCTAAGACAGCGCCTCTAGGCCAGCCAGTTTCCTGGGGAGCAGAAGGAAAGGCTTGGCAGGGCAGCTTAATGGAAGACATGGAGAATCCCTGGGTGAGTCAAGCTTAAAACCAACCCAGGGTCTCCCTGGGTCATCACTGCATCACCCATGCAGCCCGCCGTGGCCCAGTGCTGCCAGCCAGATCAGCTCCACGGCCCACCCAGTTACAAGGCTGCTCCTCGGCCTCTTGCCAAGCCTCAGCCTCACCGTGTGACCACTGAGGCCAATGTGTGAGACGCCCAGCTGGTGGGGAACCACTGGTCAGTGTAAGGACAGAGAAGAGCTACTGCTCAATACACAAACCCATCCTTGTCTGGAAACTCACATCCCAGATCACGACAAAGGGGTATGCACACAGTTCCCAATCACGGCGTGTGAACCAGGGCTCACTGATCCACGGAGAAAACGCCCTGCACTGCTGTGAAACGCGTATTCTCTTGGAAAGGACAGGCCTTCATTCCAAGATTACACAGCTCCTTTTCATTATTATTATTATGATTATCAGCATTATTTGAGAGACGGGGGTCTCGCTATGTTGCCCAGGCTGGAGTGCAGTGGCTATTCACAGGCATGATCCTACTACGGATCAGCACAGGAGTTTTGACCTGCTCTGTTTCCGACCTGGGCTGGCTGACCCCTCCTCCTTAGGCAACCTGGTGGTCCCCGGCTCCTGGGAAGTCACCATATTGATGCTGAAATTAGTGTGGACACCCGAACTACACAGCACACTACAGCCCAGAACTCCTGGGCTCAAGCAATCCTCCCACTTCAGCCTCCTGAGTAGCTGGGACTACAGGCATGTGCCACCACGCCCAGCCCTTTTGATTATTTTTAAAGATTCTTTATACAGTGCTGCCTGGGAAAAAAGAAAAAAAAAAAAGATTCATATATTTTCCATTCCCCTGAGAGGACAGTGACGGTAGACAGTCATTTTTACAAACTGCCTGTGCTCGCTAATTAGCAACCTGTACCTGACACCAAGATTTTAAAAATAAATTAAAATTCCCGCCCCAGGCAATCACTGGGCTGTATTTCCTCTTCAGGAGGCACCCTAGGGGACAAACACTGTTTTCTCAGGATGAGTCAGCCCCAAACTGGGCTTCTGTCCCTAACACGCTCTCATTTTAAGTAACTTGTTCTCTGGCAACGACAGCTCGGGCTCTGTTCTCTCTACTTCTTCCCCAGGATGTAGGGAAGCCAGGTTGGGCTAATTTCCGCTCCTTTTTCGGCAGCGACTCCTACCTGGCTGGTCTCAGAACTCCCCCTGCTGCCTTCTGCATGTTAATTCTGACAACAGAACAGATTTTCCTCTCTCTCCAGCAGGCGGTGGGTCTGCAATGCAACTCCCACTCCCAAATGCTCTGGGCTTGGGGAGGGTGATCAGCTGCACCGACACATTAGATAGGGGGGCGGAGACTTGAGCAGCGCGGGAATGCCCACCGGAAGGAAGGGAGCCAGTTCTGAAGTCAACGCTCGCTCTGCCTCAGGTGCGTCTCTGCCAGCCTATCACATGTCGGCCACTGGAAAAAACCAGAGCCGCCAGGAAACCCGAGGACCCGATGCAGGGTGCTATAATGGCACTCCGGGCAGCCAGCCCATGTGGCCCACAGACGCCCTCACCTTGGGGGTCAGCTTTCTTGAACGCGTTGCCGGCGTCCACAAAGCAGGTGGCTGCATCGTGCTTGCTCTGGAGCTGCAGGTGCAGCTGTGCGGCCTGGCAGAACGCGTTTCCAGCAGCTGGAACAGAAGAGAAGGGTGGTCCCGGCCTCAGTGGGGCTCCACAATTTATGAAGCCACAGAGACACTGCTCTGGGAGGTGGGTCAGGCTCTTGAGAATGCAGAAAGAGCTCCCAAGAGAGGACGAGGTGACTTGAGCGAGCCCTTACTGAGGCCTAGACCTCGGGTCTGCTGGCTCCTGGGCTGAGGCTCCTGGTGGCCCACCTGACAGCCTCTGAGGGCACCAGCTGCCTTGAGGGAAGCCCCTCAGCTCCAGGTATATGGAAAGAGAGCCAGGGTGAGACCAGCTAAAATGCCATGTCCCTAAACTCAGCTATGCCAGCATTTCCAGGGCCACCACTTCTAAAGCTCCAAAGGGCAGACAGAGCTGAGCCGGAAAGGAGACTTAATAGAGCGAGATGGCCTCCTGTAACTCTCAGCCTCGGCCGTCCACCCAGGGGCGCCTTGAAACACAGGGCCCAGAACCACCACTAGAAGGCAAAGTGCAGGCTGAATCATGGGGTGGGCTGGGGAGGGGTGTTCTGGGAAGCAAGGGGCAACTGAGATTCAACCACATAACACTTTCCCATCTACTCCCCTTTCCAAGTCCTGTTTCTTTCTCCACAGCTCCCCAAAGCTCTTCCTGTCGAATTCTCCCAACTCCTCTGCCTCTGTTCACATTCTGTTCCCTTCACTGCAGATCCCCATGGACGAGGCACTTGTGTGAATTGTGGAGTTGGGGGCGGACAATACAGAGCCGGCTCCCTCCAGGAGCTGCATGTCCAGAAAGGGAAACAGGATGTGGACACCCAGAATGAGCGCATGCAGACCAGTGCCCACGGGCAGAGGGCAGAAGAGACCACGCCTGGAGCCTCGTGTGTCCTGTGCTCCTCTGCACACGGTCAGCGTCCGTGGGTCCCAAGCCACTTTGCCCTCACACCTCCTAAATTGACGTCTGGGAGGTAACAGCATCTCTCCCCCTCCTTGTGAAGCTCCGATCACCCCTAGCTCGGTTCTGAGGCTTCTCCCCTTCATTCTCCTCCAGCTGAATCTGAGTGAGAGGTTCTGAGGTGAGGAGGACCAGAAGGCCTCACCCCATCCTCTTAAGTTTCAAGCAGTAGAAGAAACAAAGCCTTCTATGTTTTCACTATATGATTTCATTATTACTTTTAAGAGCTCCAAATCTGAGTATAAAATTTCAAAAAAAGGGGATAGTATTGGGGGAAAATGGCCTAGGGCTTTTCTTTGAAGAGCAGGGTGGTGGAGGTAACAAATTTTAAAGGAAAAGCAACACCTATGTAATTAAAAAAATAAGCATTTCTTCTCTAGAGGAATTGTCTTAGTTTGAGAGCATAAAAATACACAGAACATTTGGCTTTATCCACAATGTATTTTGTGAAAACTCAGGAAAAACTCTTTGAATTTTTGGGAAACCAACAACATTCTCAAAAACGATGCGCGCCAGTGTCATCGTGCGCCTCTGCACCCTGCCTCCATGGGCCCGCCATTAGACTCCCTCTCTGCCGTGGTCAGGAAGTTCCTCCCTGCATTCTAGCACTGGGTCTCTTGCTGTATTTCCTTAATTCAATCTTGGTGACACGAAAGACGTATTATGAAATGAGCCTCCAGTGGGCTCAATGCACTGGCTTGTTGGACTTCTTGGGTGTGCAGGGAGCCCCAAACAGATCTCCAGCCTCTCTGAGCCCAAAGGGCTCCTCCCACCCTCTCCTCCCTGAAGCTCTCCTGCCTCACTGGGGCAGGCCAAACACTCAGGCTCTGCAGTCAGAGCCTTGGTTTCTGAATCTTGGTTCTGTCACTTACTAGTCCTGGCACCCTGGGCGAGAGACTAAGCCAAGCCTCAGTTTCCAAATCTGTAAAACAGGGATATGAACAGACTGACCCTCAGGGTGAGAACGCAATTAAACGATGAGCACTTAGTATTTAGTAAACAGTAGCCATGATTCACGTTGTCATTGGAAGCACTTGAACCTTTCCTGCAGCCTAGAATTCAGACACTGAGGGAGACACTAAGGAAGTTACCAGGAAGCCTGAGGTTCTGAATTTAGGGAGGACTCTGTCTATGAGCTCATTAATCCACATGGGTTTATCTAGGTCTAACAGTCTATTTATTCCCATCCTCTCTGTCCTTTCTTCAAGGCCCTGTGACCCTGAGTATAAAGTAACCCAGCAGGCACAAAACAGCTAGACAGCAGGCCCGCGGCTTCTCATGCCGGAGATAGCGTAACAGAGAAGCGGCCCTGAAGGGCAGGCCTTTGGGAGTGGAAGCGGAGGGAAGAGGAGAGCCCCTCGCAAGAGCTCTAGTGGAGGAGATCACATACCACTCCAGTTTTTGGCCATTTTGAACATGTTTGCTGCTCTGGCGTAGATTTCACATGCTTCCTCTATTTTGGATGAGCCTCTGGGGAAAAAGGAAAGAAAAAAAGGAGACAATCTAGTCTGATAACCAGGAGAAAGCAAGAAATCTGCTCCAGTGCCAGTAGAGACATGCCCCCAACCCTCACCCTTCCCCTGTGAAGGCCCCACCCCTCAGGTGTCTGTGGCCCCCACCCCTGCATACAATGGCACACTCAATTCAGGCAGACTGGCTCCCTCCAGGAGGAATACTGGGTACTCACTGGGGGGTGTGGAGCGAAGAGTTCCTGACCCCACCACAAGCCCAGCCTCTGACAGCCTCCCCTACTTCCTGCCTGGGATGCTGGGGGCCCACTGGGTCCTTGGTGCTCTACAAATCCCCTTTCCCCGGGAGACTGCAAAGCATTCTGGGGGATTAGCCCAGTTTAAGACATCGTATTGCTTCCGCAGAGAGCGCCTCAATCCCATGCCTTGTGCTCTGTGGTTGTTCAATGAAGACTCTGCAGCCCTAGAGTGTATCATTACCAATTCAGGACTGGGCATGTACACGATATAGCCATACATATAAATTTTCTATCTACTATTTTAAAATGTAGATGGGAAATGTTCCCATAGAAAATGTTCCCATTTGTGTTTTTTTTTTAAAAAAAAAAAGGGTGGGCTGGGTGCGGTGGCTCATGGCTCCTGTAATCCCAGCACTTCAGGAGGCCAAGGTGGGTGGATCATTTGAGCTCAAGAGTTCGAGACCAGCCTGGGCAACACAGTAAAACCCCATATCTACAAAAAATACAAAAAATTAGCGAGGTGTGATGGTGCACGTCTGTAGTCCCAGCTACTGGAGAGGCTGATGTGGGAGGATCACTTGAGCCCGGGAGGTGGAGGTTGCAGTGAGCCAAGATTGCAGCTCTGCACTCCAGCCTGGATGACAGAGCCAGACCTTGCCTCAAAAAAAAAAAAAAAGAGGGTGAGAAGAATAGAAACATACATGTTTATATAAACATAGGATATTTCCGGGCAAATACATAAAAACCTAGTAACAGCATTCTTCTTTAAGGTGGGGCCTGGAGAAGGAGGGCCAGCTGTGGGAGGCAGCCTTAGTCACTGGGCATTCCGAGTTTGTACTGCATTTTTTTTTCCATTTGCATATCTTATCAATTTTTTAAAAATATATATATACACACAGATATTTTTAAGTATTAGGATTTATATTTGGCCCTGTGGTCCAACAATGAATTATATTTCTAGCAATCTATCTTAAAAAACTAATCAGAAAAGTTACAAGCATGTTCAGCACAGCATTATTTAAAACAGTAAAGTCCCCAAAAAACTCACTGTCCGACAGCAGGGATGTGCTGGAGCTAGACAGGAGTTTAAACACATAAAGGACACCCTGTTTGGGCAGCTTCCTCCACATGTACATAATGAACCTCCTCCTGACTTCGGGGACCTCATTAGTACCTCAAACCCGTAAGTCCCACTGCCTCCTTCTGCCCTTAATAATACAACCAGGCTTAGCCCACAAAGTCTGTGGTCTCTGTAAGTGCTCAAACTCCCATCATCCACATGATCAGAATAAAATCCACACACACTCAGGAGTCCCACCAGATGGATTTCAGAGTCTCCCTTCACTCATATAACTAGTGTTTAACTTATTTTTTAGGGAAAAGAAAAGGGAGGGGTGGGCATTTTCCAGTGAAAAGCCACACAAATTGTCCTCACCATCCGTCCCACATCCCGTGTCAACTGGCCCAACATTATATTTGGAAACCTGTCCACACCACACCAACCACAGCTGTGGAGGGCGCAAAGGTAATTTTGGGAGCTGGGATGTAAGCATTCCTTCCCTCTGCACTGCAGGTTCAGTGTGTCCAACCTGCCCATCCCTTTGAACCACACAAAGTGCTCATTTTATCAGACCAGAGCCCCACAGCCACACTCTCTGGGATTTGTTCAGTAGGCATAGGTGGGGCCTGCAATTGAGATTTTTAACAATTGGGGTTTGGGGAGTCCCTGGTAATTCAGCTGATCAGGTGAGTTTGAGAAGGAAAAACTGACTGAGACTGACTCCCTGGAAAGCAGCCACCAGTGACCAGTGGACAGGCCTGGCATTGTCAGCAAGCAAATGCCCCCGGGGCAGGCGGCGGGATGCCTGGGACAGGGATGGGGACTCCAGAATCCACATCACACCAGGTAAGGTTCTGGCCTACCCTGTGCCTTCCAGGGCTGTGCTGTCCCCCACCCTCTGCTGTCCCTTAGAAGTGCCCTGAGCAATGTGTTCTTCTGGAACTCACCCTGCTGTACCCTGTCTTCCCCCACCCACCTCACCCCAGCCAGAAGTTTGGAGTGACTTTTTTTTTTTTTTTTTGGTAGATGGAGTTTCACTCTTGTCGCCCAGGCTAGAGTGCAGTGGCGTGATCTGGGCTCACCGCAACTTCCAGCTCCCAGGTTCAAGGGATTCTCCTGCCTCAGCTTCTCGAGTAGCTGAGATTAATGGCATGTGCCACCTTGCCCGGCTAATTTTTATATTACTAGTAGAGATGGGGTTTCACCATGTTGGCCAGGCTGGTCTCCTACTCCTGACCTCAAGTGATCCACCCGCCGTGGCCTCTCAAAGGCTGGGATCACAGGCGTGAATCACTGCACCCAGCCTGGAGTGACTTCTTTAGAACCCATTCCTGGCCTTGGAGACGTAAGAAACTTTCAAAAGCTTCTAGCAGAGAATCCTGAAGGGTCCTGTTGGGCCTGGCTGCAAAAAACCCTCAGGAGGACCTCTCCGGAATGTTCTCTTAAAGGGACATGCTCACGGACCTTAATCACAGGTCTACCCACCCCACAGGTCTCCCAGCTCAGCCTTCCCTTTGTCAGTGTGACTAAGTCCCATCCAGCTCCATGCACTCTGAAAAAGCTCAGACTCTGGAGGAGCAGAAATGATCCACGTCACCGAGCGGCCCACAGCGGGCGATCAACAATGAGCAGAGTCAGCCCCAGCTGGGTTTATTTCAGCTCAGCGGGACAGAGCAGACACAGGATGGACACAAAGCCTTCCAGCTGCCAGGGCTGAAACTCTATGATCCCAGGCTAAGCACGGCCAACCCTGCACGGGTCATGATTCTAACCATGGGGTGGAAAGGCCAGAGGGATTCGCACCAGCTCAGGCCCCAGGCCAGCTCCTCCTTCCTCTGCACACCGTGGTCTTGCTCATTGCCATGGCCAGGGGATGATGGGAGATCTCCAGAGTCCCATCCTTTTCTTTTAGAAATGGGAGTGAAGTCCCCAAGGGGGAAAGTGACGTGCCTAGGTTCCAGTGGAAGACCCTGATGAAGCCATTCACATACACATTTATTCACCTGGGGAACAGGTAGCCGAGCATTTATTATGCGCCAGGAGATAACAGCAGTACGTGAAAGGAAAAACTAGCTGGGCCTCCTCTCCTGAGGGCCTGGGCGGCAGCGCATGTGACAGCTGACTGTCCCTCCCACTGACCTCCCCCAAGCTGCCTCTGCCTCAGTCCTCCCATCCCCCGGCTCCGGGAATAGAGGGAACTGGTTTGGGCTGCCTGATGCAGGGCTGTCTATAATTACTCGCTCGGCTTTGCTCTCTCCCCCTCCAAGGCGGAGGAAGCAGTCTCAGGTCTCCCAAGCACAGCCACCAACCTCAGCGACTGCCATATGGAAGGCTTGGCGCTGCCAGGAATGCACAGACACCCGTGGGATCTGGGCCAGGGGGTTCTGAAGGGCAGAGTCTCAGCCCCCGTCCTTCCTTCCTCTATCCACCAGGTACTCCTTGGCTGCCAGAAAAGCACCATGCCCTGACCCACCACCTGCAGCTCCCGGAGGACCTCACCAGGCATGGTGGACAAAGTCAGGCCCCATTTCAGGTCCTGGACTCATTCTATCCCTTTTGCCTCGATGGTAGCCATAGCCACAGGCCTACAGCTTCCTCCTCAGCCTTAAGGCCCACTGCCCCGAGTCTCCCGCCAGCACCCTCAGTGGGGATGGGGCCCTAGGGCCAGTCACATGCCTGTGTCTTCCCTGTGAGCCCATCTTCAGCACAGCTCTCAAGACCACGTGCCTTCATCACAGCTGGTGTGCAGGGCTCCCGGCCTCCTGGGCACTGTGCCAGGAGGATCCCAGCAGCTCCTCACAAGAGCCCTTTGGGTGCCGCCCCTGCTTTACAGGGGAGGAAGCTGGGGCTCAGAGAGGGTAGAGGGCTTGCCCAAGCCTAGCCAGCTGGGAAAGAGGACTGGGGCCCTGGGGATCCAGCCCTGCCCTTGTCTCTCACTCAGTGATCAGGAAGGCTTCCTTCCCCATGTCCAAGACTCCTCAGGAAGATGAAGAGAGAGGACAAGGTCCCTGCTGCCCTCATCTCTCCTCTAGATTAAATGAGCCGGGGAGTCTATGCTGCCCAGGCTTCCCTCATCTCACAAGCAGAGGCTGCTCTCTGCTGGAGCTGCGTGGAGCATCCTCTAGGCAAAGGAGGATGAAGACGGCCGGCTCCCTACCCAGCCTGCCGGTAACACGCCAACAGGGAGAAGGAATGTCAGAAAAAGTTAAGGCTGCCCATGGTACAGGGTCTATCCTGGCACAGGGAGCCGGAGGCCACCAGCCCTGCTAGTCCGACTGCATTGGGGCTGCCAGAAGCTTGGCATCCTGAAGGCACCGTCACCAGCATTACCTAGAAGCGCTAAACCACTCGCTGCCTCCTGCCACTCTGCAGTGGGCCTTGCCTGATGGAGCAGGGTATGAGTTCCCGCAGGGCAGGGCCTGGGCCGGTTCTGCTTTCCCATCTTCCCACAGTGCTGACACAGGCCCTGGGTAACAACGGTGAAAGAATAAAGGCTCACCGCCCAGCTCTGAAATCACCACAGGACCCTCTTGTGACACGTCTGTCTGGGCAAGGACAAGGGGTAGAAAGAGAATGACTTTGGGGTGGAGAGACCTGGGCTGAAGTCCGTTTCAGGTACTTTGCCCAGTGTCCGACCTGGGGCTAGTAATCCCTGAGGCTTTTTTTTTTTTTTTTTTTTTTAAAGAGATGGGATCTCCCTGTGTTGCCTAGGCTGGTCTCAAACTCCTGGGCTCAAGCAGTCCTCCTGCCTCTGTCTCCCAAAGTGCTGAGATTCCACTTTTTGATCTATGAAATGGAAGCGTGGCCGCCACAGTGGCTCACACCTGGAATCCCAGCGCTTTGGGAGACTGAAGCGGGAGAGTTACTTTATCCCAAGAGTTTGAAACCAGCCTGGAGAACAGAGTGAGACCCCAACTCTACTAAAAACTAGCCAGGCATGGTGGCATACGCCTACAGTCCCAGCTACTCGGGAGGCTGAGGTAGGAGGATCACTTGAGCCCAGGAGGGCGCCACTGCACTCCATCCAGCCTGGGCGACAGAGCAGGATCCTGTCTCTCAGAAATGAAAAATGAAATAAAATGGAGACAATGAACCTGAACTGGGAGGAGTGTCTGTGAGGATTAGAGACGACGTACGCTCAGTAATTGGCACAAAGTGCAGAATGAAAAACGCGCTCAAATGGTTGTTATACAGAGGAACAGAAATACGCTCGAAGGGGTACCTGCCACCCAGGAATGGGAATTCTAGAGTTGCTTGTGGTGGTAAAGATTAAATAAAACACGATGACAGGAGTCAGACAGGCCTGGCCTCAGCGCCAGCTCATCGCGTGCCAGCCCGCGTTTCCTCATCTGTAACTAGGGAGAAGACTCCACACCTCCACTGCTGAAGCATGAGCAATCTCGAAGGCAGCACCCCACAGCGTGCCTAGCGGAGACCCAGCCACACTGCGGGCGCTCAGTAAATGAGAGCATCCCTCTCATCAGGCCCCACAGAGGGCCAAATCCGGGCATGCGTCCCTACTTCAGAACCGCAGCATGGGCTTCATCTCCACCTCCAGATTAGCTACGTGCTGCTCCTCCTTCGGCTTCTAGAGTCCTGGCCTCCCACTGCCCCACCTCTTACTCCAAGATGCTCACAGTGCACACAGGCCCACGGCCCTTCGAGATGACAGGCTCAGAGCCAGGACCTCACTGGCCTCATGGCCTGGCAGGAGCCCTGTGCTTCTTATTTTCTTAAATGGATGCCCTCCTATATGCCAATGGGATTACACTTCACCACAGCCCAAGGGCTAATGTGCTTCCTTTTTCTTAAAAGGTGTTCTCAAAGACCCTTGTCTCTCAGTAGCCCCTTCCCAAAGAGGAGATGGAAATTTTGCATAGCCAGGCAGCAAAGTCCCATCCATCAGGAAAGCCGGGGACTCTTGGATTCCCCAGGAACCTTGTGTGCCCTCAGGAAAGACTCCACTCTGAGACTGGGCAAGAGATGCCAGGTTTTCAGTTGTGGATCTTGGCAGCTGGCAGGGCACTGTGATTCACCAGGATGCCACTGGAAATGGCGCTGGGGTTTCCGCACGCTCTGCAGAGGAAGGCGGTCTGGAGGGATATCTGGAAGCTCATGCTCGCGCCAGTCTCTGTCAAGACCCTGGGCAGGCCCTGTACAGGCAAGCTGGCAGTTGAAACAGGAATTGCTTTGTCAAGATCTGACCTTAGGAATGCAGTGTCTACAGAGAACACCCTGCCACCTATTTCTCCAGTGCTTCCAGCTCAACTTCCTATGACAATACCTAATAGTAAGGATGACAGTGAGCCGTTAGTGAGCATCAGTGGAGCCAGGCACCGTGCCTCGCCACTTCCCACGCAGTGTCTCATTTACCCCTAGAACCACCTGAGGAAACAGAGATGACGACGCTCTTCACTTCACAGATGAAGAAACTCCCTCTACACGTGTGTATCCAAGAGGAAAGAAGTTCTCATTTTGGTTGTTTTGGGGCCAGTGGAGGTAGCTGGGAGACATCAGGGATGAGGAAAAGCCCCAGGGAACAGAGCTGCCGTTCAGAACCTGCACGATCCCCAAAGGGCACAGCAGGCACTCTGGATTCACCAGGAGACACGCAGCAGGGAGGGGATCTGGTGCGCCCGGACTCAGCGTCTCCCTCATAATCGAGGCCTTCCTTACAGTCAGTAATTCTGCTTTACTAGTGTTTAGTGTTCATCTTGCCTTCCCAACCAGAGAGCAAGTGCCCTGGGGCTGACTTAGCTGCTCCCTCCAAGCACACAGTCCAGTACCCACTAATCCCTGGGCCAAAGGGAACAGACACTCAGAGCCACCCAGGAAAACCACCACCAAAAACCCAGCTCGTGGTCCCACGCCCAAACACAGCACTTGAACTTCTCCCCTTGTGAAGAAAACATACACACACACCCTCTCTCTCCTCTCAGCCTCTAAAAGAAAACATTTTTCACCTAATCAATACGGTCCATCAGCCCCGGATGTTTCCCCACACCAGGCAATTCCCGGTCATGTTCTTCAAGTTCTTTTGCTAAACATTATCCAACCTCAAACAAGGGGCGAGGCCCAGAGCCTTTTCCTGTTCTTTCCTCTTTTGGAAAGATCCCTCCACTTCGTGTCTTACCAGCCTCTGCCAGGCTGCTACTACAGTCTGTTCCGATCCCCAGGCCTTCCTCCCAAACCCCCTTCTCCAGCCTTCTGCAGACGCTCCCAGTCCTACCACCTTCCCCAGGCTCTGCTTCTGAGTGGCTACCACACACCATTCTCTCTACAAACCCACTAGTCCTTTCCCAACCCTCCTCTCTCAGTTCCCACAGCCTCTCCTTGACCCTTTCAGGACCCCCCCATCAGCACAGATCTCACTCCCCACGCCCCACTCCCTGCCAAACCCTCCCCAGCTCCCTTCTACTTCCTCTGCCCAGAGCCTGATGCGCCTCTCCACCCTGTGCGGTCTTCATGGATCCCTTTCATATTTTCTTTCAGCTCCTCTTAGCACACTCATGCTTCTCAGTCTCTCCCTCTTCTGACCCCTCCCAGACCTCTCCTCTCACACTAACTTTGAACCCGCTCATCCCTCTGCACGCTCCAAACCTGTTCCTTCTGGAAAGTCACATTAACAACAGCTAACACGTTCAGAGACGTTAACTCCATGCCAGGCTCAATCCTAACACAGCAAATCGCACGCAGGTTTGGTTCACGATCTCCTTTAATGGGGGAGACTAAACAATTTACCCAAGGTCATGAAGTGGCAGAGCCACATTTCAAACCTGGGCTCTTGACACGCCTAAGCCACTAGAATTTCTCAGAGGATGGCTGTGTTGCTTTTAGGAGCTAATGTGAGTTTTATGCCATGCCATACGCATTAGTTCTGTTTCCCAAGCCTCTTCCCATCCGTCTTCTCACCATGTCCTGTCATCATCATCCCCAATACTCGAGGATCATACAGGAGGCCTCTGATCCCCCATTTTGGTTCTTTCCGTCCCTCTGTCTCACCCTGTTACCCCTCCATCTCCTTGGCCAAGCCATCACCATGCATTCCCCCACCCAGGAGTCTCCAGCCTCAACTCAGGCTTCCTCAGTCTTTTTGTTTTTCTTTGAGATGGAGTCAGTTTTGTTCTGTGCGCAGGCTGGAGTGCAATGGCGCGATCTCGGTTCACTGTAACCTCCGCCGTCTGGGTTCAAGTGATTTTCCTGCATCAGCCTCCTGAGTAGCTGGGATTACAGGCACCCGCCACCAGGCCCAACTAATTTTTGTATTTTTAAAAGAGACGGGGTTTCACCATGTTGGCCAGGCTGGTCTCCAACTGCTGACCTCAGTGATTTGCCAACCTCGGCCTCCTAAAGTGCTGGGACCTCCTCACTCCTGACTCCATCATCCCGGTTCCCTCGCTCAGCTGTCTTTAGTCACTGCTAACTAGGGCCGGACTCATCCTAGGCACGCCCCCCGCCGCGCGCGCGCGCACACACACACACACACACTTCAGACGCATTTCACCACTCCTAGGATCACGAAATTCCCGAGCCCCTCTGCCTGGTGTCAGCCTCCTTCAGCCATCACCCTCACTGCCCAGGGCCCCCCGCAAATCCACTGCCCCGGGGACTGGAAAGGTCAGTCCCTCAGGCAGGGTGTCCTCAATCCCAGGACCCATCACGCCGCCTGAGAGCCTTCAGACAGAAGCCCCTAGAGCTCCGAAAGGCCTCCGGACCTGGCTGCTCTCCTGGATTCCCTCCGTCCCCCCAGGCCAGTCCCCTCCAAGGCTTCAGGACGTATTCCCTCTGCCCAGGTTCTCCCCCGGCCCGCTGGCCTGTCTTCGGCCTGAGTCCTCTTCCTCGCCTCAGAACAGTGTGGCCTCGGCCCGTGTGTCCTCAGTCCATGTCCCTTCCGCCATGTCAGACCGTCTCTCTTCAAACCGTGTTGCCCCGGCCTGAACCCTTGGCCCTCAGTCTGTGTCCCCTCTGCCGCCTCAGACTGTATCACCTCATTCCAGGTTCCTCTCCGTCCCCTCCGTCCGAGCCCTGCGTGCCTAACCCGCCACCTCCGGCCGTGACTCCTTCGTCCTCTCAGCCTAGGTCCCGGCCGACCCCTCGGCCCGGTTCTCACCCAAAGAGGCCGGAGAAGAAGGACTGCGAGTTCTTCACTTTGCGCTCCGCCTCGGCCAACAGCGCCATCGCCTCCGCTTCCTTCCCGGAATTGTCCATGGCGACTACAAAGGGACTCGCCAAGGCGCCCAACCCTGACCCTGGGAGGACTCAGCCGCGGCCGGGCCGCGGAAAACAGGTCGGAAAAGCTCGACCGGCTGCGTTGACGTCGCACCGGTGCGCGCCGCTGCAGCCCGGAGCCACGTGACTCGCGCTGGCCAACCAGCGGCCTCGTAGCGCGGCGCCCGCTCCGCCGGCCACGCCCCGACCTGCCGCACGCCGCCCGTGACTCAAGACCCCCCAATCGGCGTCCCGAGACCTCAACGCATGCGCACACACCCGCAAACGGTGCCCCGTTCTCTTCCCAGCGCTCCCTACCTCACTTCCCACGTGACCCTGCGGAAGGCAATGGCAGCCCGCACCGCCGAGGCCCCGCCCCACGGTGCTGCCGCTGAATCCTCCTCCACCAATCAGCAGCAGCCCTCGACTCGCCTTGGGCTCCCCCCGCCCCGCCGCGGAAGTCCGGCACAATCAGCTGACCGCGGACACTCACATGACAGCTGGGGACCGACCCACGCCCGGATTTGACAGTTCTGCCCAGAGCTTAGTCCCGCCCCCTAAACGCGTTTGGAGGAAAAGGAAACAGGTCTACTTTTTCTTGCTCCCTCTCACGGCCAATACTGGAACTGCTTCGGGGAGACCAGTGAAGTGGTTGAGAGACTGGAAATAAAAACTTTAGAGGTTAACTCTCGCTTCATAAAAAATAGATGAAGAGGGCCGGGCGCGGTGGGTCACGTCTGTAATCCCAGCACTTTGGGAGGCCGAGGCGGGCGGATCACTTGAACCAGGCCAACATGGCAAAACCCTGTCTCTACTAAAATACAAATATTAGCCCAGCGTGGTGGCGCACGCCTGTAATCCTAGCTACTCCGTAGGTTGAGGCAGGAGAATCACGTGAACTGTGGAGGCGGAGGGTGCAGTGAGCCGAGATCGCGCCACTGCGCTGTAACCTGGGCGACAGAGTGAGACTTCGTCTCAAAAAATAAATAGGCCGGGCGCGGTGGCTCACGCCTGTAATCCCAGCGCTTTGGGAGGCCGAGGCGTGTGGATCACGAGGTTAGGAAATCGAGACCATCCTGGCTAACACGGTGAAACCCCGTCTCTACTAAAAATACAAAAAATTAGCTGGGCGTGGTGGCAGACGCCTGTAGTCTCAGCTGCTCAGAGGGCTGAGGCAGGAGAGTCGTTTCAACCCGGGAGGCGAACGTTGCAGTGAACCGAAATCGCGCCACTGCACTCCAGGTTGGGAGACAGAGTAAGACTCTGTCTCACAAAAAAAAAAAAAAAGAGGGCTCTACTTCTGGGACCTTCCAATCTAAGCATAAAAAAAAAAAAAAAAAACACTAGACAAATTCCAGTTGAGCCACATCCTCCAAAATACCTGCATAGTACTCCTCAAAACTGTTGGTGGGCACGGTGTGTCACACCTATAATCCCAGTACTTTGGGAGGCCAAGGCAGGAGGATCACTTGAGGCCAGGAGTTGGAGACCAGCCTGTCCAACATGGCGAAACCCTGTCTCCACTGAAAATACACAAAACTTAGCCGGGTGTGGTGGTGTGTGCACCTAATCCCAGCTACTTGGGAGGCTGAGGCAGGAGGATTGTTAGTACCTGAGAGGTGGATGTTGCAGTGACGCGAGATCACCTCGCTGCACTCCAGCCTGGGCAACAAGAATGAGGCTCTGTCTCAAACAAGTTAAACAAAACTGTCAAGTCATCAAAACAGGGAAAGTCTGAGAAACCGTCACAGCCAAGAAGACGTGACTACTAAATGTAATGTCTTAGCTTAGGTGGGATCTTGGAACAGAAGGGCATTAGGTTAAAAACCAGCCAGGCGTGGTGGCTCGCGCCTGTAATCCTAGCAGTTTGGGAGGCCTAGGTGGGTGGATCACCTGAGATCAGAAGTTCAAGACCAACCTGGCCAACATGACGAAACCCTGTACTAAAAATACAAAAATTAGCCGGGTGTGGTGGCGAGCGCCTGTAGTCCCAGGTGCTCGGGAGGCTGAGGCAGAAGAATCGCTTGAACCTGGGAGGTGGAGGTTGCGGTGAGCTAAGATTTGCACTATAAATTGGGCGACAGTGAGACTCTGTCTCAAAAAAAAGAAAAAAAGACTAAGGAAATCTAAATAAAGCATGGTGTTTAGTTAGTAATATTGTGCCATATTGGTTCACTGTCATAAATGTACATTCTAATATAAGATGTAATCATAGGGGAAACTGAGGTACATGGGATTTTTTTTTTTTTGCTGTTTTTGCAATTTTTCTACAAATCTAAAACTATTCTAAAAATCTTCTTTAAATAAAACAGGTTCCAAGGCTGTACCCACAATGGTTCCAATTCTGAGTCTCTGGTGGGTCACAGAAATTTTTTTTTTTTTTTTTTTTTTTTGAGACGGAGTTTTGCTCTTGTTGCCCAGGCTAGAGTGCAGTGGCATAATCTCAACTCATCACAACCTCTGCCTCCCAGGTTTAAGCAATTCTCCTGCCTCAGCCTCCAGAGTAGCTGGGACTACAGGCATGCACCACCACGCCTGGCTAATTTTTGTATTTTTAGTAGAGGCGGGGTTTCACCATGTTCATCTCTTGACCTCGTGATCCATCCGCCTTGGCCTGTCAAAGTGCTGGGATTACAGGTGTGAGCCACCGTTCCCAGCCTTGAAATCTGCATTTAAAAAAAAAAAAAAACAGAACCCCATATAATTAGGATGCTGTCAGGCCTGGTGGCTCACACCTGTAATCCCAGCACTTTGGGAGACCGAGGCAGGAGGACTGCTTGAGCCTAGGAGTTACGGACCAGCCTGGGCAACAAAGCAAGACCCCATCTTTATAAAATTAAAAAATTTTAAGTAAGCTGGGTGTGATGGCGTGCACCCAGCTCCTTGGAAGGCTGAGGTGGGAGAGGACTGTTGGACCCCAGGAGTTCGAGGCTGTAGTGAGCTCTGATTGTGCCACTGCACTCCAACCTGAGTGACAGAGCGAGATCCTGTCTCATCTGAAAAAAAAAAAAAAAGGTAAAATTAGGATGCAGATAATCCGGGGACCACCATTTGAGAAACCGCTGTTATCTAGGGGCTGGCTGAGTGGAGCAAGGCATAGGAAGCCTTCACCCAGCTCCCTTCATACATGAATAGACTTTACACAGATAATTCGGGGACCACCGTTTGAGAAACCGCTATTATCTAGGGGCTGGCTGAGTGGAGCAAGGCATAGGAAGCCTTCACCCAGCTCCCTTCATACATGAATGGACTTGCCCAGACCACCCTCTTGTGGTTGCCACTGTATGCTGACCACAGAGCAGGTGGGGGTGAGCCTGGATTACCACAAGCAGTTTCCGTTCCGTGTCTATCAAAGCAGCACTGTGTAAAAGCTTCTGTTTAAGCTGTTCCATTTCAGGGTGATTTGTCATGCAGCAAGAGATAAGTAATATACCCCTCAGTGTTTTCAACCAGAAGCTTTCTTTCCCAGAGCTCATCGGATTTATTTAGGATGGGATCCAAACAATATTAGCAATGGCGTGAGAGCTTGTTAACTAGTAGCTGTTCAGTTCGTAAGGTGCACCCTGCCAAGTACTTAATTTACATTTTATTTGATTTATTTTTATGTATTTATTTATTTTGAGATGGAGTCTCACTCTGTTGCCCAGGCTGGAGTGCAGTGGTGCGATCTCTGCTCACTGCAAACTCCACCTCCGGATTCAAGCAATTCTTGTGCCTCAGCCACCCAAGTAGGTGGGATTAAAGGCGTGTACAACCACACCTGGCTAATTTTTGTATTTTGTATTTTTAGTATCTCGGCTCACTGCAAATTCCGCCTCCCGGGTTCTAGCGATTCTCTTGCCTCAGTCTCCCAAGTAGCTGTGATCACAGGCATGTGTCACCATGCCCAGCTAATTGTGTATTTTTAGTAGAGATGGGGTTTCACCATGTTGGCCATGCTGGTCTTGAGCTCCTGACCTCAAGTGATCTGCCCAACTCAACCTTCCAAAGTGCTGGGATTACAGGCGTGAGCCACTGCACCCGGCCATAGTTTACATTTTATTTAAGTGATAGGTGGCAGGGGTTCAGTGTGGAAAGCAAAAAGTTCCTCTTCAAAGTTCCCCTTCTTATTAAAGAATCAATAAATGTTAGAAATAATAGTTTCTTTTAAAGATTAACTTCCTTCAGAGCCTTGCTTTTTGTTTGTTTTTGCTAATAACTCTTTTTTAAGCCTTATCCTATGTAGCTGTTAGATGTAAGGGAATAAGTACATTCTATGTCCTTGTACTTTAACCAAGGTATTTGTTCTGGACGTGCGCAGGCATGTCTCAGCTCGCAGCATATGCCCTATCCTGATTTGGAAACATTATCACTTTTCTAAGTCCCTTTGCAAGTAACTTCCTCTTTCCTCTTTGTTCTCTATTGTCTTTATCTATTTAGGAAAGTTTTATTAGCCAGTCGGGCTTAGCTTAGACTGTGAGGAGATGGGACACAGCAGTAAGGACCCAATGTGTAAGGGATGAATATTCCCGAAGTTCTTCATTCAGTGTGCACTCATGGCAAGATTGCTGACGGGCAGCACCCTTTCTGCAGAAAGTAAAATTGCCTTGCTGAGAAAACTTTTTGTCTGAAGGCTCATTTTTCCTTGTGGCACCAAAGAACAATCATCTTGTTTCTAACATTGAGGAAGGGCAATTTTCATCCCATTTTACACATTGAGAACATGGAGGCTCCCACAGGAGAAAGTCATTCACGGTAGGTTACAAGGAGGTGAGAGGAGCCAGGATGGAATTCAGGTTCGTCTGATGCCTGAGCCCTTTCCCTTAACTGCACTGCTCCAACTGCTTCAAACTCAGTGTCCACCTCCTCTCTCCATCCCTCTCAGTCTTTAAGCCTTAGGTGATAGGTGGGCCATCTGTGAAACCCTCTGGCCCCGCCACCTACTTCCCCAGCCTCTAAGAACACAGCACATCCTGTCACAGGCAGGATCACACCCTGATGCAACCAATCCTCTGCAATCAATTCCCCATCTGAGCTAATGCCATTGACTCAGCTGCTCAGGCTCAAACTGGCCCTGCCAGCCTCGATCTGTCCTTTCCTTGACCACCTCCCCACAATGGGTGAGCCATTGATAAGTCTGTGACCCGGGTTGGAGTGCAATGCCGTGATCTTGGCTCACTGCAACCTCCACCTCCCACGTTCAAGTGATTCTCTTGCCTCAGCCTCTTGAGTAACTGGGACTACAGGTGCACACCATCACACCTGGCTAATTTTTTTTGGATTTTTAGTAGAGATGGAGCTTCACCATGTTGGCCAGGCTGGTCTCAAACTCCTGACCTCAAGTGATCCACCCACCCTGGCCTCCCAAAGTGCTGGGATTACAGGTGTGAGCCACTGTGGAGTTGACCTTTTTTTTTTTTTTTTTTGAGACAGAGTCTCACTCTGTCTACCATGCTGGAGTGCAGTGGTGGAATCTCAGCTCACTGCAACCTCCACCTCCTGGGTTCAAGTGATTCTCTACCTCAGCCTCCCAAGTCACTGGCATTACAGTTGCACGCCACCACATCCAGGTAATTTTTGTATTTTTAGTAGAGATGGGGTTTCGCCATGTTGGCCAGGTTAGTCTCAAACTCCTGACCTCAGGTGATCCACCTACCTTGGTCTCCCAAAGTGGTGGGATTACAGGCATGAACCACTGCACCCGGCCTACATATGTTTTTATTTATTTATTTATTTATTTATTTATTTATTTTTGAGACGGAGGCTTGCTCTGTCACCCAGGCTGGAATGCAGTGGTATGATCTTGGCTCACTGCAACCTCTGCCTCCTGAGATCAAGCGATTCTCCTGCCTCAGCCTCCTGGGTAGCTGGGAGTACAGGCATTTGCCACCACACCCAGCTAATGTTTGTATCACTGGGAGAGGTGAAGCTTCACCATGTTGGCCAGGCTGGTCTGGAACTCCAGACCTCAGGTGATCTGCCCACCTTGGCCTCCCAAAGTGCTGGGATTACAGCCTATATATATTTTTAAATAGAGATGGGATCTCAATATGTTGCCCAGGCTAGTCTCAAACTCCTGGGCTCACACAGTCCTCCCTCAGCCTCCCAAAGTGCTGGGACTTCAGGTGTGAGCCACCATACCTGGCCTGTTGAGTGTTTACTGGCCTTTTTTTTTTTTTTTTTTGAGATAGGGTCTTGCTGTGTCATCCAGGCTGGAAATGGACCGCAATGCCATAATCTCGGCTCACTGCAACCTCCAACTTCTGGATTCAAGACATTCTCCTGCCTCAGCCTCCTGAGTAGCTGGGACTACAGGCGCCCACCACCACACCTGGCTAATTTTTGTATTTTCAGTAGAGATGGGGTTTCACCATGTTGGCCAGGCTAGTTTTGAACTCCTTACCTCAAGTGATCTGCCTTCTTTCGCCTCCCAAAGTGCTAGAATAATGGGCGTGAGCCACTGTGCCCGGCCACAGAGGTGCGTCTTGAGTGGTCTGGGCTAACTGCGGTCATTTCCCTTCTCACTGCCAGGGATCAGTTTAGAAGCCAACACAGGCTCAGTGAGACATACGGGCATCTGCTGGGAGTGGTTAGTTTTCCTCACTCACTCTTAAAAAGGGAGGCTGGGAGGGGGGCTGGTTTCTCTTCCCTGCCCCTGCCACCTGTGCAGGTCTGGATTTTGGTTCCAGGTTATTCCCGTCTCTGCTGGAACCTCGGTTCTAACACTGCCCCAGCAGTAGTCCCTGATTTCAAGGCTGAGCCACTGGGACCACCAAACTCCATGACTGTTTAAACCAACACCAACTCTTCTGTTACTTAAGGTCAAAAGCATTTCCAGTATCACGACCTAAAAATCACCTTGTGTTTGCTTATTATTACTGCTACCTTCCCACTCCTGCAAAGGAAGGCCCGTGAGGAAAGGGGTCTCTTGCTTCGCTATCCCTGTTGCATGGGTTGGCATTCTACAGCAGGTGCTTTGTAGGTGTTTGCTGAATGAATGTCCAAATTAACACACCCGTCTTCTCCCCTAGGCCCCCAGCCCCAGGGCAGGCCGCAGCCCCACAGCTGACTCATCTCCTGGCCTTAGCAGGCGGCGAGGCCCCTAAGCCTTTATTGGCTCAACAGGCAGGGAAGTCAAAGACAGCGGCTCAAGAACCCAATTTAATCAGATTTGCAAGTAGACACATACAAAAAACTCCAAACAATGCACAAGTCACTGCAAGACTAGGGACCGAATCCGGAAGGCAGAGCCCCCGCCCTGGGGAGGGCCCAGCTTGTTGGTGATCTCAAGGTTTTTTCCCACTGATTCTCTACACCTTGGCCTTATCTAACTCACGAAACCAAACCCCACAACTGAGGCTAAGATTTAAGAGCTTCCCAGAGCTAACTTTTTCCCTCCCCAAGCCTCCCTGCTCTAGAAGTGGAAGGGAAAGAAGGGGAGTGTGAACCTAAGGAGAGTGGCGCCTCAGACGCCACTGGACAGGGGCTGTAGAGCTGTCCAATGACTGGGCTCCTCCTGCCTACCTGTGGTCAAATGCCCGCCACATTTGCAGGCAGGGTGGCCAACGGGACGAGGAGGGTGGGGGGAGGCAGGGGGGGCCCCAAACACCCCAGAGAGGCCAAAGGGAGGAGGGGCAGCACTGGAGGCCCCATTTGGACTTGCTCCCACGGGAATCACCACTGCAGGGGCCCGATGTCAGCCCCCAGCTCCTCCTCCTTCAGCTGGAAGGGCTTCACTGGCCACTTCACCCTGACCATGGGCTCCACGTGGTCCTGAAGGCGGTGCCGCTTCATGTGGGCATTTCGACTCTTGATCTTGTCAAACACCCTGAGGAGTCACCAGAGGACTTGGGGTCAGAGCAAGGAGGGAGGTGGGTCACCCGGAAGAAGGGATCACAGAGGTGAGGCCGGGAGCCCTGGGAGCGTCTCCAGGAGAAAGCCGGGTACCTTTCACACTCTCTGCATGGAAAAATGCCTTGGCTCTCCGCACTTCCCGACGGCTCGGGGGTCTGCTTGGGGCCTGCAATTGGGCTGCAGCTGAGGACGGACTCCCTCCTGTAACTCTTGGTCTTTATCTTTAACTCGGGAGTTGGACGGTGGCTGGGTGTCTCCAGAGGGCTGCATGGAACCTGCAGAGGGAGCAAGAGTGACATAAGGGTGCTGACCTGTCCCACTGTAAGGGAGACACAGAGCTGAGGGCACACGTGTCTCCTGCAAGGAAACACTACCGTCAGAAGCACCCCTGCCCTCTGACCCCACCCTCCAGCTCAGGGGCAGCGGGCACAGGCACCGGGAGGAGAGACAAGCTCCTGACCCTGCCCCGGTTCCTCTACCTTTTCCTCTGTCCTTTCCACCTCCTCCGGCTCTCTCTTGACCCTCTTTTCTAGCCGTGGGGCTCGGCCACAGTCAAACTTGATCATTTTTTTCCAGATGTAATAATACTCCACGCACTGAGCTACTGTCTTTGTCTGGATCTAGTGAAAGAAAACAGAAGCAGGTTGTGGCCGTTGCTACGTGGGTCCCGGGAGTGTGACCCCACCACTGGGCCAGCGCCTCATTTGGAAAGCGCTTCGGAAGCGCCTCTTCCTTTGGCTTGGCGTCTCCACTCACCACAGAGGCAGAGGACCACAAAGTCCTTCCTGGGGACAAGGGGGTTCAAAGTGGAGCCACACAGTAGCCACCAGCACCTAAGCCTGCACACTCTGAGCAGCCATTCCAGCCCAGGAATTGTTTTTCTTTTTTTTTTTTTCTTGAGACGGAGTCTCGCTCTGCCACCCAGGCTGGAGTACAGTGGTGCAATCATGGCTCACTGCAACCTCCGCCTCCCGGGTTCAAGCGATTCTCCTGCCTCAGCCTCCTGGGCAGCTGGGATTACAGGTGCCTGCCACCGCGCCCAGCTAATTTTTGTATTTTTAGTAGAAACAGGGTTTTGCCATGTTGGCTAGGGTGGTCTCGAACTCCTGACCTGTGATCCGCCCACCTCAGCCTACCAAAGTGCTAGGATTACAGATCTCAGTCACCGCACCCAGGCCAACCCAGGAATTCTTTCCTACAGGAAGATGTGTACAGATGTCCCTCCAGGGATGCTAACTGCGACATCATGCTAATAAATGGAATGCCCTCTGCAGGCAGAATACCACACAGCCATTACAACAGCTAGGCAGAGCCTCTAAAGTCTTGGCAGGAAGTGACCCACTCTAGAAGAAGGGGAGGTATTGAGTGCACTGCATGAACCTAGGGCATCATTTTCCCTTTCCTCCCCTAAGAAAGGATCCCACTAAAAACAACTTCTGTAAAACAAAAGGGAAGCTGGGCTTAGTGGATCATGCCTGTAATCCCAATACCTTGAGAGGCTGAGGCAGGAGGATCACTTGAGGTCGGGAGTTCAAGACCAGCCTGGGCAACATAGTGAAACCCCATCTCTACAAAATTTTTAAAAAATTAGCCAGGCATGGTGGCGCATCCCGAGGGTCCCAGCTACTTAATAGGCTGAGGCAAGAGGATCGCTTGGGCCCAGGAGTTCAAGGCTGCAGTGAGCTGTTTTTTTTTTTTTTTTGAGACGGAGTG
>PVKV010015655.1:42117-53269 GCA_004027835.1 Alouatta palliata
ATTCTCCTGCCTCAGCCTCCCGAGCAGCTGGGACTACAGGCACGTGCCACCATGCCCAGCTAATTTTTGTATTTTTAGTAGAGACGGGGTTTCACCATGTTGACCAGGATGGTCTCGATCTCTTGACCTCGTGATCCACCCGCCTCGGCCTCCCAAAGTGCTGGGATTACAGGCGTGAGCCACCGCGCCCGGCCTGAGCTGTTTTTTTTTTTTTTTTGAGACAGTCTCACTCTATCACCCAGGCTGGAGTGCAGTGGCATGATCTCCGCTCACTGCAACCTCCACCTCCCATGTTCAGGTGATTCTCCCGCCTCAGCCTCCTGAGTAGCTGGGATTACAGGCACCCACCATCATATCCAGCTAATTTTTGTAATTTTATAGGGATGGGGTTTCACCATGTTGGTCAGGCTGGTCTTGAACTCCTGACCTCAGGTGATCTGCCAGCCTCGACCTCCCAAAGTGCTGGGATTACAGGCGTGAGCCACCGTGCCCTGCCATCAATGAGCTATGATAGTGTCACAGCACTCCAGAGCCAGTGTCTCTTAAAGGAAAAGTTTAATTGCTCTAGGAAGAAAATTTCTCAGGAAATTAAACTGGCTATTGAGCTGATTCCAGAAAATACATTCTCCACCGAAATGTTTCTCAGCTACTTTGTGAGTATTCACAAATGAGGAGTCAAAACAGCACAAACTCTACCTAAGAAACATCACTAAGTTCAAAAGAAAAGTTGGACTTCTGCTTCAGAACAAGATGGAGCAACAGGAACCAGATTCATGCTCCTGTCAAAACAATGAAAACGCAGTCAAAATATCAACCATGTTTGGCAAGACACCAGGCATCATTCAACAGACGGCAGTGAGCCCCGACGGGAAGCAAGCTGCCACTTCCCCGGCTTACCAGCTTGCGTTTCCAGGCCACCGACCAGACGGGTGCAATTTAGGCAGAACCCAGCAGGACTTAGGGAGCTGAGGTGAAGCACAGCGCCCCGGAGAACACAGCGGCAGGACAGAGGATGGGAGAAGAGGGAGCTGCCCATAGAACATTCCAGAGATGGGGAGCGAATGTCCCCCGAGCACTCAGCCAAGAGCTCAGCCAAGCACCGCCCAGCACATGCCTGGGAAGACACCGGCCGAAGCTGGGTAAAGAGCCATCCAAAAGGATGAGAGGGACAAGTGCCTGCTGCTCCTCCAGGGCCAGGAATAGTGCCCATTCCCACAGCCAGAGCGGGAAACTTCAGGATTCGGGGGCACTGGGTAGGGTAGAGACACAGCCTTGCCTCAGCAATGAGAAATAATCAGCCTTGGAGAAGAGCTATGCTGGTCCCACCTAAAAAGTCTAAAAGCGAATCTAAAAGTGACTGTGTCCAAGAACAAAACTCAAGAATATTTATAAGACTGTAAACATATCCAGCTTCCAACAGCTAAAATTCACAATGCCTGTGATCTGGTGAAAATCACTATGCATGCAAAGAAGCAGGGTAATACGGCACATCAGGAGGAGAAACCCAGATCCATCGAAGTCCACCCACCACAGGCACAGATGCTAGAATGAGCAGGGAAGGACATGAAAGGTTATCATAACTGTTTAATATATGTTCAGAGTTATACCAGAGGCCAGGCGTGGTGGCTCACACTTGTAATCCCAGCACTTTGGGAGGCCAAGGTGAGAGGATCACCTGAAGTCAGGAGTTTGGGACCAGCCTGGCCAACATGGTGAAACCCCGTCTCTACTGAAATACAAAAAAATTAGCTGGGTGTGGTGGACACTGAAGCAGGAGAATCACTTGAGCCTAGGAGGCGGAGGTTGCAGTGAGCTGAGATCATGCCACTGCACTACAGACTGGGCAACAGAGTGAGACTTCATATCAAAAAAAAAAAAAAAAAGAGTTATACCAGAGTTAGGTGTGATGGCACACACCTGTAGTCCCACCTCCTTGAAGCTGGAGGATCACTTGACCCCAGGAGGTCAAGGGTGCAGTGAACTATGATCATACCCCTGTATTCCAGCTTGGGCAACAGAGATCCTACATCTTAAAAGATATAAGAACAAATAAACAAAACGCAAAACACTGCTAAGAGAAATTAAAGATGACACATAGAGACACAGACCCTGTTCATGGGTCAGAAACTCAGTGTTGTTAAAATGTCAACTCTCCTTGGCTGGGTGTGGTGGCTCACGCCTGTAATCCCAGCACTTTGGGAGGCTGAGAAGGGTGGATCACCTGAGGTCAGGAGTTTGAGACCAGCCTGGCCAACATGGTTGAAACCTTGTCTCTCCTAAAAACACAAAAATTAGCCGGGCATGGTGGCACGCACCTGTAATCCCGGCTACTCAGGACACAGACACCCCAATAAAAACATACGCAAGGGATGTGAACAGACACCTCAGCAAAGGCACACGGACAGCAAACAGGTCCATGAGAAGAGGCTCAGCATCGTCAGTCATGAAGGAAGCACAATGCGACGCCACCACACTGTCATGAGAATGGCTCAAATTAAAAGGACTGGCCCAAAAAGAGAAAAATAAAAAACAGAAAAGTAAAAGGGCTGGGCCTACCCCGGGCTAGTGAGGTTGCGGAGCAACTAGAGATCTCGTTTCCTGCCGGTGGGAATGTGAGATGGTACAACGACTTTGGAAAATTGCTTGGCAGTCTCTTAAAAAGTTAAATATCCGGCCGGGTACGGTGGCTCACGCCTGTAATCCCAGCACTTTGGGAGGCTGAGGCGGGTGGATCACGAGGTCAAGAGATCGAGACCATCCTGGTCAACATGGTGAAACCCCGTCTCTACTAAAAATACAAAAATTAGCTGAGAATGGTGGCACGTGCCTGTAGTCCCAGCTACTCGGGAGGCTAAGGCAGGAGAATTGCTTGAACCCAGGAGGCGGAGGTTGCGGTGAGCCGAGATCGCGCCATTGCACTCCAGCCTGGGTAACAAGAGCGAAACTCCGTCTCCAAAAAAAAAAAAAAAAAAAAAGTCAAATATCCATCCACTAAATCATTCCATCCTAGGTATTGACTCCTCTGGAAAACAAAGTACATGTCCATACCAAGACTTGTACCTGAATGTTCACAACGAATTTATTTATAGTCACCGCAAACTGGAAGCCACTCAAGTGTCCACCAACAGGCAAATGATTACATAAACTGTGGTACGTCCATCTGATAGTGGAATACTATTCGGCAGTGAAAAGGTGAGATCTGTCAGTACATGCAACATGGATGACCTCAAAATCATGATGCTGAGTGCAAGAAGCTGGAGCAAGCAGAGTCCATACTGTGCGACTACTCCATGTAGAGCAAACTCTAGGAAATGAAACGAACTTACAGTGATGGCAGATCAGTGTGGACTGGGGGTAGGGCAGCAGTGAGGAGTGATTGCCATGGGGCAGGAGGAGATGCAGGGCTGAGGGGCATGCTCGTTGTCTTGACCGTGGTGACAGTTTCCCAGGTGTATCAATATGTCAAAACTTAGCAACTCTTATACTTCAATTACGTGCAATTGTGTGTACATCTAAGTTTTTTTTAAAGAACAGAAAATAAGCAGCAGGACATTACATGCAGTGAGATCTCATCCTTTGTTTTTTTGGGGAACAGGATCTCATTCCTTCACCCAGGCTGGAGTGCAGGGGCGCAATCTTGGCTCACTGCAGCCTTCACCTCCCAGGCTCAAGCAATCCTCCCATCTTGGCCTCCCAAGTAACTGGGACCACAGGCATGCGTCACCATGCTAGGCTAGTTTTTAATTTTTTTGTAGAGACAAGGTCTCCGTTTATTGGCCAGGCAGGTCTTGAACTCCTAGGCTCAAGCAATCCTCCCACCTTGGCCTCCCAAAGTGCTACGATTACAGGCGTGAGTCACCGTGCCTAACCTCATCCTTTTTTTTGAGACAGTCTCACTCTGTCTCCCAGGCTGGAGTGCAGTGGCGCAATCCCTGCTCAACTGCAGCCTCCGCCTCCTGGGTTCAAACGATTCTCCTACCTCAGCCTCCCAAGTAGCTGGGATCACAGGCACATGTCACCACACCTGGCTTATTTTTGTATTTTTAGTAGAGACAGGGTTTCACCATGTTGGCCAGGCTGGTCTCGAATTCCTGACCTCAAGTGATCCTCCTGCCTTGGCCTCCCAAAGTGCTGGGATTATAGGTATGAGCCACCATGGCCAGCTCTTACCTTTTTTAAAGTACATGCATACTATTTATATAAAATTTGCACAGACAGAAATGCCTGTACGTGCTTGGTCAAATGGGTAACAGAGGCCACCAAGCAGAAGCAGGACCGCGGGGAGGGGCCCGGGGGACTGTTCTATGCAAGTGATACAGGCCTGTGCCATCTAGAGCTGTTCACAAGGACAGCTTTTGGACATTGTTCACTGTCTACAGTAAGAGTGCTGCCACAGGCAGGTGAAGGTGGGACCCTCGGACCACCTGACCAGCCCTGCAGCTCTAGCTCGTCTCAGCTGTGTGGGGCCAGGCCCGGGACACCCACCCACATCACTTTACCGTCTTGTGTATCAAGTAGAAGTCCTTCTTGTGGGCACAGAATGCCTTCTTAAAAAGCCTCTTCTCTATAGGGGTCCAGACGTCTGAACCTATCAAAGAACACAGCCAACAGCGGGGTGGCCATTTGTCTTGGGACCACAGCCATGGCCAAAATGCAGACCACCTTCCCTTTTATACCCACCATTACTGAGCACCAATTATGTGCCAATCACATAAAAACCTCAGTTTCCAGAAGAGAGGGACCACTACCAGTCCCACTTAACAGAGGTGGCGACGGAGGCTTCAGTCGCTTGCTGAAGGCAGGTGGCAGCCCCAGGCAGCCTGTGTCCAGAGCTGATGGGCTCAGCCACTGAACCTCAGCCCGTCTCCCCTCCCGGTGGCCTGGATCACTTCCCTTCTGGCTAGGCAGAGTCCATAAGGAAATCACTGGGACAGGGTGAAGCAGGATCCCATTAGCAGCACGTGGCGCCCACCGAATTATCCCGACACAGACAGGCCCTCCTGAAAGGCAGGCAGAGGCCTGGAAGAGGACTCCAGGAGGCAGAGGCAGAGCTTGGAACAGAGCCAGCCAGTTCACAGGGGTCTCAGCTGGGCCGAACCAGCCCGGCAGCCTTTCCCCATCACCTGTGTAGCGATAGTCAGCGAGCAGGTGCGTCCGCGGTTTGTGGGGCCCTCGGAGCAGGAGAGTCTCCAGGGCGACCTGGAAGAAGAGGAGCAGCAAGCTGCCCAGGGCCGGCTGGGGACGAGGACCACCAGCATCCTCCCACTCATCTGAAAAACACTTGCGGCTGTCCCTAAAGTCGCTACCCGTCCCAGGGCTCCTCAAAGTGGCCCTGGACAGACAGCCAACCTGTGAACTGCTTGTGGGCGCATCAACTGTCACCAGACACACCACTGAGTGCAGCTGAGGTTGTCTTTGCACAGCAAGCCTATCCTGATGAGGGAGGCAGCGTGTGGATTTATTTTGGCACAAGCTCCTTATTCCCTCAGGGACTGGCATTTTGAGGAGTATGACCCTTCCTTGCCCAGGGCCCCATTTTATTTTCTTCATAGCACCAGTCATTAGCTAACGATTGAAAACATTATTCTGAAAATTTTTTAAAGATGAGGTCTCACGCCGGGCGCGGTGGCTCACGCCTGTAATCCCAGCACTTTGGGAGGCCGAGGCAGGTGGATCACAAGGTCAAGAGATCGAGACCATCCTGGTCAACATGGTGAAACCCCGTCTCTACTAAAAATACAAAAATTAGCTGGGCATGGTGGCATGTGCCTGTAGTCCCAGCTACTTGGGACGCTGAGGCAGGAGAATTGCTGGAACTCAGGAGGCGGAGGTTGCGGTGAGCCGAGATCACGCCATTGCACTCCAGTCTGGGTAACGAGCGAAATTCTGTCTCAAAAAAAAAAAAAAAAAAAAAAAAAAAAAGATGAGGTCTCATCATGTTGTCCAGGTGAGCTCCAATTCCTGGGCTCCTTTAGCCCCTTCCTCCCGAGTAGTCAGGAATACAGGTAGGCACCACTGGACCCAGCTAGCTAACAATTTTCTTTTTTTTGAGACAGAGTCTTGCTCTGTCACCCAGGCTGGAGTCCAGTGGCGTGATTTTGGCTTACTGCAGCCTCCGCCCCCCAGTTCAAACCATTCTCTTGCCTCAGCCTCCCGAGTAGCGGGGACTGGGACTGGCACCTGACATCACTCCCTGCTAATTTTTTTTTTTTTTAATTTTTAGTAGAAACAGGATTTTACCAAACAGGCCAGGCTGGTCTTGAACTCCTGACCTCAGGTGATCCGCCTGCCTTGGCTTCCCAAACTGCTGGGATTATAGGCATGGGCCATGCACCCAGCCTAGCTAACAATTTTTAAAACTAGATTTCCTTTTGACTTTCCTAAAATGTAAGCCTCACGAGGGCAGGGATTTTACCTTGATCACTAGTGTAAACCATCATTGCAGGATTTGAATAATTTGTGGGGCCCAGTGCAAAATGAAGACGCAGGGCTCCTTGTTTAAAACCTATTCCTCGCCCATCGCACAACGCACGTTCGTGGGGAACCTGGCGCTAAACCATTCGCAGGCGATCTGCTTCTGGCTTGGGGTTTTGTATGTAGCAGAGCAGCTCCCTCGCTGCGATCTATTGAAAGTCAGCTCTCGACACAAGGGTTTGTAAAAAAATAAATAAATAAATAAAAACTATTAAGATTTTCTTTTTTCTTTTTTTTTTTTTTGAGATGGAATCTCACTCTGTCACTCATGCTGGAGTGCAATGATATGATCTCAGCTCACCGCAACCTCCATCTCCCAGGTTCAAGCAATTCTCCTGCCTCAGCCTCCTGAGTAGCTGGGATTACAGGTGCCCACCACCATGCCTGGCTAATTTTTATTTATTTATCTTATTTATTTTTTTGAGACAAAGTCTCGCCTTGTCACCCAGGCTGGAGTGCAGTGGCACAATCTTGATTCACTGCAATCTCCGCCTCCCAGGTTCAAGTGATTCTCCTACCTAAGCCTCCTGAGTAGCTGGAACTACAGGCACACGTCACCACACCCAGCTAATTTTTGTATTTTTAGTAGAGATGGGGTTTCACCATGTTGGCCAAGATGGTCTTGATCTCCTGACCTTGTGATCCACCCAGCTTGGCCTCCCAAAGTGCTGGGATTACAGGCGTGAGCCACCATACTGGCCAAGAATTTCAAGACAGAGACAATAGAGCATTAAAGCTAGCATGGAGCCCCTCAGCCAGCCCTGGCTCCAGTGCTTACAGCACAGGCACCCAACAGGTACCCAACAAATATGTACTGCCACTCTGCTGAGGACCTGCTATATGCCAGATACCGCCTCTCAGCTTGGTGAAAAGCAAGACCACGGTGTGACTGCTAGCTCTTAGATAACACAGGCTATGTGGCCCTTCCTCTCCCACTCTTCAGTTAGACTTCTGATTTACTTTCTAACTCCCAGAACTGTGAGGAGGGTCTTTGGAGTAGGTGGAGCCATTTACATTGCATCAGAGGTTTGTACATGGATATCGAAAGCTAAAGCCCAAGGAATGAAGTAGGTGAATGCAGGTCCTGAGCTAGTCTCCGGGGCTTCCCTTCTCCAGTGCCCCTGCAATCTCAGAGGAGCCCCTGCGCTTGGTTGTTGCCACAGACAAGTAGCCATGAATTGGGCCCATGTCTTAGCATTCCCCTCTAGTCAGTGCACAAGGACCACTGCAATCCCAAAGCCGCTGGGGAAGAGGATGGGTGGTCTTCTTCCAGCTTCCATCTGCTCTGAACCCCCAAGCAGATGGCAGGTCACATGCACCTGGAACCCTGGGCCCCAGGAGAGCAGGGAGGGTCCCCTGGCTGTGCCTCACCTGAACGTCACCCTGGGCCTCGTGCAGGCAGTGCAGCGCGAGCTCCAGGTTGGTGCCCCCTCCTGGCATCACGCTGGAGCACGCCACGTTGCAGAGCTTGGTCACTGTTTCCAAAAAGGGCATGAGGAAGAGGAGGCACATGGGAGTCAGCAGGTGCCAGGGAGGAACCCTTCCCGACAGACAGCACAGAGAGGGTGCCTTCCCCTTCTCTCTCCTGCATCTCCACCGAGGGCAGGCCGGGGAAAGGGATGGATGAAGAGGAAGAGCAGAACCCCATCCCCGGCACTGGATGGCCTGACCAGCTACCATGTGACACAAGAGGTAGGGGAAGGAGAAGGTGGCAGGAAGCAACGCTGGCCGAGGGCCAGCTCCCTCCCACTGCTTCTTGTACCCAGCGGTCAGGAGTTTGGGACCCAGGAGGAAAAACTCCCTGGAAATGGAGGGGAAAGAAGGGCCCTTAGGAACTTAGCCTTGAAGCCTCAGCCACCTCTATCCTGTGTCTCTGGGTTGGTCATCATATCTCCCCATGGCTTCCAGACCAGAGAAGCTACATGCTCGTCAATTCCAGCCAGGGATCTCTCCTGGAGTTCTGGGATCTCTGCCTGAAACCGGCTTCCTATATTGATGTGTCTGAAATGAGGCCACATGCACAGATATGGGAGACATCCAAATGTGACTGATGTGGGGAGTGAAATAGAGACGCTCTGTGTGCCCTGCTCTCGGGCCATAGCCTGCTCTGTGGAAGCCCTCTGCTGTCTCTCAGGTGCATCAGGTATGTCCTGTCCCTGACAGGTGCACGCAGACATCTCAGAAACTTCTGCAGGGACACTTCCTCCCTTCCTCTGCGTTCCTCACTGCCACGTTTCTCACTCAGGGTCAAGGCAGGGGAGGTGCAAGCTGACAGCCAGCATGTGTCTACATCCACACCACAGCCATCCAGCTACATCCCCCAGGCACGCTCACGCCTGGCTCTGTGCCATCACCTGTTCTACCTGGAACCCCAAGGCCTGGTACCTTCTGTCCCCATGTGCCCAACCATACATATAGCTGAACTTCTAGAAGGAATATTGGGGATCTTCCTACATATACTTGGAAAAATCTTCTGCTTCACACCTAGGGAGCCTTGGTGGGTAAACCTGAACCCCCCATGGGAAGAAGGAACCCTTGGGAAAATGAACCCTAGAACTCGAGGTGGGGTAAAAGCAGCTTCACTGGAAAGGGCCCAACTTACGGCTCAATGCTGATCTTGGTGTCATCCTTCACCACACAGATGCCAAAAGACCCATCCACTTGATCTAGAAACACAGAGTGAAAAGGCTCAAGAAGACTGACAGCAGGTAACCCACAGGGCCCTCTGCCTGCCTGTGTGGACGGAGCTGAAAGCAGGCTCTTTAAGATCCCATGGGAAAGGGTAGCGTTTCTGAAAAGGTAGAGGGAGGAACTCAGCAAACAAATTAACTCATGACAAGTATATGTATATATAAAAACAACATGCTAAAGTCTCTGGAAATTGTCCTAAGGTCATTCAGCACTTGGAGAAATATTCATTTTATTTTATTTATTTTTTTATAATTTGAGACAGGGTTTCACCATGTTGGCCAGGATGGTCTCAATCTGTTGACCTTGTGATCCGCCCGCCTCAGCCTCCCAAAGTGCTGGGATTACAGGTGTGAGCCACCATGCCTGGCCGAAATATTCATTTAAAAAGACTCATTCATTTTCAAACATTTAAAAAATATCAACTAGGCCAGACGCAGTGGCTCACATCTGTAATCCTCGCACTTCAGGATGCTGAGGTGGGCAGATCACTTGAGGTCAGGAGTTCAAGACTAGCCTACCCAACATGGCAAAATCCCATCTCTACTAAAAATACAAAAATTGGCCGGATATGGTGGCGGGTGTCTGTAATCCCAGCTACTTGGGAGGCTGAGGCAGGAGAATCGTTTGAATCCAGGAAGCGGAAGTTGCAGTGAGCCGACATCGTAGCACTGCACTCTAGCCTGGGCAACAGAGTGAGATTCCATCTCAAAAAAATTAAAAATAAAAAGTCAACTAAATATTGATAAGAAAAACAAGAGGCTGCTGCATCTGAGCTGTGACCTGCTCCCTCACCCAGCCAGCTCCCAGCTCCGAGGGTTCTAATCCAGGTAGGTGCAGCCCAGGCTGCCTCCCCCTCAGCTCCCATGCTTAAAGAAGTAAAGGAAGGCATCACGACAATTTCTCATCATAGACAGAATATCATTAAGATATAGAAATTATTTAAAAAAAAAAAAGATACAGAAATTATTAAAAAGAGAGAACCAAATGGGAATTCTGGGGTTAGAAAGTAAAATATTGGCAAGTGAAGCTGTTGAGAAAAAAAAAGTAAAATAACCAAAATGGGGCTCAGTAGGTTTGACTTGGCAGGAAGAAAATAGTCAGTCAACTTGAAGACAAAGCAGTAGAGACTATGGAATCTGAAGAACAACGAGCAAAAGAATGAAGTGAAATAAAGAGAGCCTTAGAGAAATGTGGGATACATTAAGTATAGCAACTACATGTAACAGGAGTAGCAGATGGAAATGAGAAAAGCATAGATAGAAATATCTAAAGAAATAGGCTGGGCATGGTGGTGCACACCTGTAATCCCAGCACTCTGCGAGGCTGAGGCAGGCAGATCACCTAATGTCAGGAGTTTGAGACCAGCCTGGCTAACATAATGAAACCCCGTCTCTACTAAAATACAAAAATTAGCCTGGCATGGTGGTGCACTCCTGAAATCCCAGCACCTCAGGAGGCTAAGGTGGGAGGACTGCTTGAACTCAGGAGTTAGAGGCTGCAGTGAGCCAAGATCATGCTACTGTACTCCAGCCTGGGCAACAGAGCGAGACTCTGTCTCAAAAACAAACAAACAAACAAACAAAAACCCTTCAAAATCACCAAAAAAAAAAAAACAGAACTTACAAGCTACTACTGTGATGAAAGCAGTGTGATACTGGCATAAGGATAAGCACACAGATCAATGCAACAGAACTGAACACCCAGAAATAAGCCCACACGTGTATGGTCAATTGATTTCTAACACTGAATTGTGCTGAGTCAATTCAATGAGAAGTCTTCAAAAAATGCTGCTGGAAGAACTGGATATATACATGCAAAAAAATGAATTTGGACCTTTATCTCATGTGATATATAACAGTTATCTTCAAACTGATTACAGACCTAAGCATAAGAGCCAAAATTACAAAACTCTTAGAAGGAAACGGGAGTAACTCTTCATCACCTTGGGTCAGGCAAATCTTTTTTTTTTTTTTTTTTTTTTTTTTTT
>PVKV010015656.1:0-11509 GCA_004027835.1 Alouatta palliata
GCTCAGCGTCAGCGTGTCCTGGTTCATCATGCTGCCGGCCGCCGCCGTCGGGGCCCCCCCCCGGGAACAGGCGGCCCGGGGACGGGAAGCTGCCGCTGCTGCCACTGGCGCCGCCGCCCAGGCCGCTCAGCGCCTCATGGCCATCGAAGGGTGTTTCCATTCTCCACCTCCCCCGCCGTGCCGGCCCTACGCTGGCGGCGGCTCCTCTTTTTTTTTTGACATGCAGTCTCACTCTGTCATCCAGGCTGGTGTGAAGTGGCACAATCTTGGCTGACTGCAACCTCCACCTCCTGGGTTCAAGAGATTCTCCTGCCTCAGCCTTCTGAGTAGCCGGGATTACAGGTGCCTGCCAACACGCCCCGGCTAATCTTTTTATTTTTAGTAGAGATGGGGTTTCACTATTTTGGTCAGGCTGATCTTGAACTCCTGTCCTCGTGATCCACCCACCTCAACCTCCCAAAGTGCTGGGAATACAGACGTCAGCCACCACGCCTGGCGCATTCTATTTTATTAGTCTACTTATTCACCTTTATACTCATACCAAATTATTTTCATTCTGTAGCTTCGTAATGTGTTTTAAAATCAGGAACTATAATGCCCCCAACATTGTTTTGTTTTCAATAATTGTGGGTACTTTTGTAGAAATTCTATATACTCGGGATTGCTGTTTCTATTTCTTACAAAACGCAATGAGAAATTTGAAAAACTTTGCATTAAATCTGTAGATTGCAATGGGAATAATGAACATCATTATAATATTGCCTTTTTCAACCTTTCAGAAGGGCACGCTCAAGAATGTGTTATTTGTATCTGTGAATTTTTCAGTATTTTTTTTCTTTTATTGGATACTCATTTCATTTTGGTGGTAGAAAATAATTTATAAAATTTCAGGTTTTGAAAATTTGGTAAGGCTTTTTTTTTTTGGCCTAAGAGGTGTTTCATCAAGAAACATGTTGTATTAGCTATTGAGAACCATGTGCATTCTTTGTGGAGGAGTGTTTTCTATACCTCTGTTACAAATAATTGTCTGAGAGTGCCTGCAAGTCCTCTGTTCGCTAATATTCTTGTTTTCTGTTTACAAAAAGTACAGTATTGAAATACTATACTACAATTTTGCTTTCTGTTTGTTCTGTTATTCTGTGAATATTGGCTTTATATGTTTGAAGCTCTAATGTGAGATACACACACACACACACGTATATACCAATTTGTCATAGGTTTCCAGTGAATAAATCTATAATTTAAACAAAAAAAATTTTTTGTTTTTTTTAAACAGTCTCACTCTGTTACCCAGGCTGGAGGGCAGTGGCATGATCTCGGCTCACTGCAATCTCTGCCTCCCAGGTTGAAGGAATTCTCCTGCCTCAGCCTCCCAAATAGCTAGGATTACAGGTGTCTACCACTATGCCTGGCTAATTTTTGTGTTTTTAGTAGAGATGGAGTTTTACCATGTTGGCCAGGCCTGTCTCAATCTCCTGACCTCAAGTGATTCCCCTGCCTCAGTCTCCCAAAGTCCTGGGATTACAGGCATGAACCACTGCCTCTGACCTAAATCAGTAAGTTTTAATGTCCCTTTCTGTCTCCTTGGAGTTTTGACTTCAAGTACGTTTTATAGAATATGACAGTTTTTTACTTAAGTTGCAGCTTGCATAATGTTATTTTGATTTCTTCTGCCCTCATTTGATTAATATTTGCATAAAATGTCTACTTTTATTCTGCTCCTTTCAGTGTTTTTTTAATTACTAGATCCCAACTAACTTTTTTTTGTTTGTTTGGTTTTGTTTTTGAGACGGAGTCTCTGCTTTGTCTCCAGGCTGGAGTGCAGTGGCATTGATCTCGGCTCAGTTTTAGAGTTCTTTTCTTGTGGATTTGATTTGAAAAAATTCCATGTAAAATAAAGATGTGGTTTTTATTTATCTGTGTATATATATAACTGATATATATGTATATAACATTATTAGTAATATATATGATTTTTGCATAATCACTAATAGATAAAATATTATTATAATAAAGAATAAATTCCCTGTAGGATGAAGACACACTTCATCTGAATATGTATTTTTATATATATTAGTAAAATTATATATAGAGAGAGAATAGTTTTTAGGTATGTTATCTTTTGTTAATTTTTTTCTGATACACAGGGTGTTTTAATGTTTAGTTTGCTAAATCAACCTTCGGAATGCCTGCTTATGAGGTCATTCTTAGGAAGGCCTTTGTCAACATAAAATGTACCTGTTTTCTTCTGGTACTTTTCTCATCTTGCATATGTAAAAATTTCAATCTGCATTCCATCAGGAACTCATTTTTGTTATATAAAATGTCATTAGTTTTCTTCACACAGCAGGCATTTTATTAATAACACACCCTTTCCTACTCATCTGAAATGTTACCATTATCAATCCCTACATCCGTATCTTACATATATTTCCGTGTTTCTGAATTTCCTATTCTGTTCCATGTATTTGTCTGTCTCTTCAGCTGTTAGTAAATAATTGTGGGAATTCATAGCACATTTTGATATCTAGAGGAGCAAGTCTTTTTTTACTCCATTATAAACATTTTTAAATGTCATCACAATAGTAAGACAACAGCTGTCATGCAAAATGAAACCTTGACATTTTCATTTGGTTTATGAAAAACTGATAAACATAGAGCTCACATTTTGAGAAAACAGTCTTCCCATTCAAGAACCCACCGCCCACTTCCAAGTTTCCCTCTAAGAAGTCCCAGGAAAGAACCTTTCTACATCGGTGCATTCGGATGTAAAACGGACACTGGGTTTTTAACCTGAGAACTTTTCGCCTACTGAAAATGACTCATGGTGTTTTTGACAAGGGAATGAGTTCTTATTAGGCACTTTCCTATCATGTATATGTCACCATGTTTTAAATGTGTATATGCTCAAGTTTATGAGTTAAATCATTCAAATTTTCCACCAGGTTCTCCAGGCGGGGAATTCCCAGCGATGGAAAGCAGCTGAGGCTCGGTTTCCCTCTGCTGCTTTGAGGCTGCCCGGTGCCCTCCAAGACCTGTTCCCAGGGGCTGCGGGGAAGTGGGGCCTGGGGATCCCCCTCTGACCCCAGGCTGAGCCACCGCTACAAGCCCCTGCTACCTGTCCTTCCTGTCGCGGGCGTCCACATCCCGACTCCTGCCCCTCAGGCAGTGCTCCACCTCCGCAGCATCGCCCATGACGGCTGCTCTGTGGATCTTCCGCAGTTCCCAGTCCAGGATGTGGTACCTGGGACCCCAGTACTCGTCGTCGATGGAGCCCTGAACCACCTTGTCCCGGCGTCTCCAAAAGCTAAAGAGCTTCCTCATGGTGGCGACTTCTCCTCAGATGCCCACCACCGACACCTGAGCCACCGTGCTCCTCGCGGCCTTTCCACCCTCACCCAGCCCCAAATCTGCGATCCACCCCGAACCAGGGATTCACTCCGAACCAGGGATCTCCCCCAAATCCGCCATCAGAATCTGCTATCAGAATCCGCGATCCAGCCCGGTCCACCACAGCCTGCAGCAGCGAGACTCGCAGCCTCCGACCTCAGACCGAGTGAGCCGGGTGAAACCGGTAGGCACGCGCCTGCAGCAACCGCCCGGACTCCGGAAGCCGCTCCCCAGCCAGCGCGCGGCAGGCAGGTGGCGGTTGCAGCTCCGGCACAGGCGCCACTGGCTGGCGGGTTTTCCTGGGCTCGTCTGGAACGTCCAGGAATCGCCCGCGCGCAGCCCGCCAGGCCTGAGGTACTGCCTGGCGCTTGGGGCGCCGGAGCCCCTGCAGGAGCAGCCCTGGCCCCTGCCGGTGCAGGTGGAGCTGGCTACTGGCGGAGATACTGGTGCAGGCCACGCAGATGCAGTCCAACCTGGCCGAGCCGCGCGACTCTTCACGGCTCGTCCCCCACCTCTACCATGTGTACTCCTTCGGCAACGTCTACCAGATCGGCTTCCCGAAGCCGCACTCGGCCTACGTGCAGCTGCTGGCGACGGCCGCGGAGCCCACACTGCCCTTCGAGGCGGTGGATGTGCCCATGCTGTGCCCGCCGCTGCCCTGGACCTCGCCGCACACTGGTGCCTTCCTGCTCAGCCACACCAAAAAAGGTAAAAGAAAAGGAAAGGCAGAGTTTGAGGTTGCGCCCCCTCGGAGCCCCTTCCGCTGCGCGGTGTACAAAGGGGCAGCCCATAGGTGCAAGTTTGTGCAACACGGGGCGGCTGCGAGGGGGACAGAGGCAGCGCGAGGGCGGGGGCTCATGCTCTCGTACCCCCCGGGAGCAGGGGGTCCAGCTTGTCGAGTCCCGGGCGCCCCTTCCGAGTCCTGGGCACCCTCGGGGGGGATCCTCGGGGACCGCGCCCTGAGTTCCTGGGTACACTCGGGGGATGGGGGTTCCCAGGGCCGCACCCTTTCCAAGTCCTGGGCGCCCACGACACCCCCCCCCCGCGAGCCCACCCCTCGGAGAATGTGGTGGCGCATGCGCCCCGCGCGGACTCAGTACGCAGACACCTGGTGCTGGGGCAGCAGCTGGCAGCCGCTGTTGACGTGGCTGAGGACTTTCTCCTTGAGCTGCACCACCTGCTCGCCCATCAGGCTCGCTGTGGACGCCAGCTCCATGTTCTGGCTCTTGAGGGTCTTCACTTTCTCCTCCAGGCGCGAGATGCGCTCCAGCTTGCGCTTGTGGCACTTGGAGGCGGCGATGCTGTTGCGCAGCCGCTTGCGCTCCGCCTTGATGCGCTCCTGCGTGTCCATGTCGATGGGTGACAGCGGCGGGCTCTCGCCGAAGCTCAGCATGTCGGGCACCGTCTGTGGCTCGTCCTTGAGCGCAGCCAGGCGCAGCGGCCCCAACGCACCCGGGGGCGGCGGCGGCGGAAAGGGCACAGGCTCCGCAGAGAAGGCGACCGTCACAGCACCGCCTGCGTAGCTGCTCAGGTTCGCGTATACAGGCGCCGCCGCCACCGGGGCCAGCTCGCCGGGGGGGGGGGGCGCGGAGCCCGTGGCCGTGCCCGAGGGCCCGCCGGTGGCGGCGGCGGCTGCCACTGGCCGCGCACGGGCCGAGCTGGTTCTGCTTGTGCAAATCCTCCAGGGCCTTGACGAAGACCTCCGCGAACTCCTCCTCGCTGGCTGCCACCTTGGGGTAGAGGAACTGCGTGCTCGTCGGCGTGGTGGTGACCAGCCCGTTGGACTGGATGATGAGGCGCTGGAGCTCGGGGGAGGCGAGCTTCAGCAGCCCCACGTAGGGCGAGGCGAGCAGGCCGTCAGCGGGGTGCCGCGCTGGGGGCGCCGTCAGCGCGCAGGGGGGTCGGAGGCGGCGACCATAGGCTTGAGTGCCACTGCCACCTGCTCGCTCAGGCTCAGCGTCAGTGCGTCCTCCTTCATCATGCTGCCGGCCACCGTCGTCTGGGGTGCCCCCGGGAACAGGCGGCCCGGGGACGCGAAGCTGCCGTCACTGCCACTGGCGCCGCCGCCCAGACTGCTCAGCGCCTCATCGCCGTAGAAGGGTGTTTCTTCAGCACCACAAACTCATTCTCAGCAGCCGTGCGGCAGTTAATTTCATCTTCCACCACATCCTGCATGCTTCGCAGCTCTGCCTCCAGGCGGCCCGCATCCACCTGCAGCGCCTCAAGCTGCCCCCTAAGGCCAGCAATCTCGGCCTCAAAGATGTCTGGGAGGCGGCTGCTCTTGGCTGACTTCTGCTCCTGCAGTAGTGCCCACTTGGTCTCCAGCAGCTTGTTCTGCTGCTCCAGGAAATGCACCGTGTCGATGAAGGAGTCGAACTTGTTGTTGAGGGTCTTAATCTGCTCGTTCTCCTCCTGGCGCACCCGCTGGAGGGAGAGGTCGGTGTCTAGCCACAGTGGGGCCAGCAGGCTCTGGTTGATGGTGACCTCGCGGATGCCGGCGCCCACCAGGCCCCCATAGGTGGAGCGCACGGTCACGCACGGCCGTGAGGTGCAAAGGTCGAGTTGTGCCGAGAGCTGGCGCGCTGCCTGAAGGAGGCCCGCGAGATGCACAGCCTGTGGGTGGATGCGCTGTACCGCCTCTCGCTAGCGCAGCACCTGCGGAACTGTGTCTTCTGGCTGCCGCACAACATGGACTTCCACGGCCACACCTACCCGAGCCCGAAGCACTTCAACCACCTGGGCAACGACCTGGTGCGGGCCCTGCTGGAGTTCACCCAGGGCCGCCCGCTTGGCCCGCATCGCCTAGACTGGCTCAAGATCCACGTGGTCAACCTCACGGGGCTCAAGAAGCGCGAGCTGCCTGCACGTGTGCCAGGTCTTTGCAGAGGAGGTGATGAGCGATATCTTGGACTCGGCGGACAGGCCCATGACTGGCCGGAAGTGGTGGATGGGCTCAGAGGAAGCCTGGCAGACGCTGGCCTGCTGTATGGAGATTTCAAAGGCTGTGCGCATCTCCGACCCTGCCGCGTACGTCTCCCACCTCCCAGTCCATCAGGACGGCTCTTGCAATGGCCTGCAGCATTATGCTGTCCGGGACTGGGACAGTGTGAGCGCCGCCTGTCAGCCTGGAGCCCTCAGACGTGCCGCAGGACGTGTACGATGACGTGGCCGTGCAGGTGGAGGTGTTCCGCAGGCAGGACGCCAGGCACGGCTCGTGGGTGGCGCAGGTGTTGGAGGGCTTTGTCACCCACAAGGTGGTGAAGCAGACGGTGATGACCGTGGTGTATGGGGTCACCTGCTTTGGCGGACACCTGCAGATTGAGAAGCGCCTTCGGGAGCTGAGTGACTTTCCCCAGGAGTTCCTGTGGGAGGCCTCCCACTACCTGATCCGCCAGGTCTTCAGGAGCCTGCAGGGAAGAGTTCTCGGGCTCCCGGGCCATCCAGCACTGGCTGACCGAGAGCGTCCACCTCATCTCCCACATGGGCTCGGCGGTGGAATGGGTCAAACCCCTGGGCATCCCCATCATCCAGCCTTGCCACCAGGAAATAAAGGTCAAGCAGGGCGGGGGTGGAATTCAGAGCGTCTCCTACTCTGTCAACGCAGACAGCAGCCTCAAGCCCAACAAGCTGAAGCAGAGGAACGGGTTCCCTCTCAACTTCATCCACTCGCTGGACTCCACGCACATGATGCTGACGGCCCTGCATTGCTACAGGGAGGGCCTGACGTTCGTCTCTGTACACGACTGCTTCTGGACCCATGCGGCTGATGTCCCCATTATGAACCAGGTGTGCCAAGTGCAGTTCATCCACTTGCACAGCCAGCCCATCCTGCAGGACCTGTCCAGGTTCCTGGTCAACCGGTTCTGCTGCAGCTCCAGGCCCCAGAAGCTCTCCCCGCATCTGGAGGACAGCAAGCTGAGGGAGACGCTGCTGGCGGTGCCCAAGCCAGGGGCCTTCGACCTGGAGCGGGTGAAGCATTCCACCTTCTTCAGCTGACGTCTTGTCGTGCCATTGTGCAAATAAAATAAAGCTCTTTAGCCACCCCCCTCCCACCAAAATCTCCTCCTTCGAAGAGAGATGGGGTGCTGGCAGGGACCTTCTGCAGCGCCCGCAGACCGTCTGGCTTGGCTGCAGCCACCGGGACACCTGGCCGTGGTTCGGGGATGCTGGGAGCGCCAGCGGTCAGGAGTTGCCAGGCGGCTGCTGCCAGCACACAGAGAGCACCTGCAGCTTGGGCGCCCAAGCGGTGGAGCATGGTCTGGGTGGCCTCCGGAATGCATGCGCGCCAGGCCTGAGGGCCCTCTTGGTGGTGCCAGGTGCCCCGCTCCTCCTCTGCAGGAGCCCAGAGCAGCTGTAATGGCCACTCTGCAGTCACTGGGGATGGAGTTGAGTTTTCTTATACCACCCATGCACACAAAAAGGTAACTATTATGTGAAGTAATTATATTCGAATTGACTTCATTTTGGTAATCATTTCAGAATGTGCATGCAGATATAAACACATCACACTGTACACCTTGACTATGTACAATTTTTATTTCTCTATTATAACTCAGTAAACCTGAAAAAATTAACAGGATTGAAAGGCTAAACCCACAGTATTATAGTCATAATTGAACACTTGAATACCTCATTTTCATTAACGCATAGAAAACCAGACTGAAGTTTCATGAGAAAAGAAGACTTGAACAACAGCATAAGTCATTTAGAGCTAATACACACATACATAACAGTTGAACAGAATAGTTATGTATATAACTATCCAACAGCAGCAGAATAGACAATTTTTTCAAGTGGATATGGAACTTTCTCTAGGATAGGCCCCATATTCAGCCACAAAATATGTCCTAATTATTTTTAAAAGTTTGAAATCATACAAAATACAATTTACAGCCACAGTGAAAGAAACAACAGATAAAAATGAAAACTGGAAAATTCACAAATATGTGGAAATTAATATATTCAAGCTACCAGTGAGTAAAAAAATAAATCACAAGCAAAATTATAAAATATCTTGAGACAAATTAAAATAAAAACAAAACACACCAAAACTTATTGAATGCAGTGAAAACAGAGTTCAAAGGAAAATGTATGAATATAAACAACTATACTTATGAAAACAATCTCAAATCAGTAACCTCACTGTACACATAAAGGCAGTAGAAAAAGCAAAAAAAAAAAAGACGAAATCCAGAGCTTGCAGAAGGAAATAAATAATAAAGATTAGAGCATAAATTAATAAAATAGAAGGCTGAAAAGCAGTAGAAGAAATAAACATAGCTAAAAGTTGATTCTTTGAATGATCAAACCTGTAACTATATTGACTGAGCAAAAGATGGAGGACTCATTAAAATCATAAGTGAAAAAAAAAAAAAAATCATAAGTGAAAGTGGAGCTGTTACAACCAACTTTACACAAATAAAAAAAGATTACAGGAGTACACTATGAACAAGTGTATAACAACAAATTAGGTACTCTGGATGAGATGGATGAATTGCTAAAAGATACAAACTACCAAGATGGCTCAAGAAGAAAGAGAAAATCTGAATAGACCTATAACAGACAAGGAGATTGAATTTGTAATTGAAAGTGATTTAACAAAGAAAGATTTATGACCAAACAGCTGCATTAACGGGTGAGTCTACCTAATGTTTAAAGAAGAATGAATACCATTTCTTCTGAAATTCTTCCGACAAAATGTATGAAGAAGCAATACCTTCTAATTCATTTTTTGACAACAGCATTATCCTGATACCAAAGCCAGACAGAGAGCACAAAAAAGAGAACTACAGCACAATACTCCGTATGAATATAAGCAAAAATCTCAGCAAAATACTAGCAATATTACCAAAATATCAGCAGCAATACTGCATAATCAAAAGACTGTAAACTACCACCAAGTGAGATTTATCCCAAAAGTAAAGGGTAGCACAACAGATTAAAAGTCAGTGTTATATACTATATACAGTGTTATATACTATAACACTGTAAAATGAATAAGCAAATGATTATTTTAATTGATACAGAAAACGCTGATAAAATAAAACACCCTTTTATGATAAAAATACTCAATAAACGAGGCATAGAAGGGAACTTCTGCAACATGACAATGGGATATAGAAAAAACTGACACTTAATATTGTGCTCAATGATGAACCACTGCAAGCTGGTTTCTTAACATCTAGAACAAGACAAGGATGATGAATTTGCCACTTCTATTCAACATAGCACTGGCAGCTCTAGCCACAGCAATTACGTAAGACAAAGAAATAAAAAGCATCTAAATTAAAAATGAAAAATAGAAGTAAAATTATATCTACACATGATCTTATGTGTATAAAGCTCTGAAGAAAACATAAAACCCATTAGAACTAATAAAAGAGGCAGGATGCAAGACAAACATATGCAAATTAATTACATTTCTATATAGTTGTAATAAGCTATCAAAACATTATTAAAATTCCATTTATTAAAAGCATCAAATAATAGGTATTCAGGCATAAATCTAACCATAGTGGTATACACAAAAATTTGCTGAAAGAAACTAAATAGTGTTTAAATAACTGGAAAGACATTCTGTGTTCATGGGTTGATAGACAATATTGTTAAGATGACAATACCATCTAAGTAATCTACAGATTCAATGAAATACCATCAAAATCCCAAAGGTATTTTTTTGCAGAAGCAGAGAAACTCATTCTAAAATTCATACAAAAATTCAAAGGATCTGACACAGATAAAACAATCTTGGAAAATAACATTGGAAAGCTCACATTTGCCAGTTTCATCTATAGTAATCAAGAGAGTGTGGTACTTGCATAAGACCAATAGATACTTAAACCAATAGAATAGAATTGAACCCTAAGAAAGTAGTTCTCACATATATGGTCAATGACTTTTCAACATGGGAGCCAAGACCAGACAATGCAGGAAAGAACAGTCTCTTCAACAGCTGGATATCAGTGCAGAGGAGAGAAGTTAGATCCTTACCTTGCACTATATACAAAAATTAACTCTAAATTAATAAAAGACTTAAATGTAAGGCCTAAAAATATGTAACTCTTAGAAGAAAACACGTAGGTAAACATTTATGACCTTTGAGTTTTAAGTGTTTTTTAAAATATGACAGAAAAGCACAGATAACAAAAGGAAAAACACATAAATTAGATTCAATCAAAAATAAAAAACTGTTATGCATCAAAGGACACTATTAAGGGAGTGAAAAGACAACCCATAGTATGTGATAAAATACGTATCTGATGAAAGCAAAATGTATATCTGATAAAAGCTTAATATCTCACAACTCAACAACAGAATTTCTAACACCCCAATTAAAAAATAGACAAAGGACTGGAATAGGCATTTCTCTAAAGAAGATATACAAATGTCTAATAAGAACAAGAAAAGATGCTAAACACCATTATTCATTAATAAAATGCAAAACAAAACCAAAATGAGATGGCACTTTGCATCCACTAACACGGCTTTCATAACAACAACACAGAAAATAAATGTTGCTAAGGATGTGGAGAAATTGGAGCCCTCATGAATTGACTAACAGGAATATAAAATGATGCAGCTGCTGTGGAAAACAGTTCGATGGTTCATCACAGAATCACACAGAGACCCAGAAATTCCACTCGTAGGTATTACACACACACACAAAAATTGACAGCAGGGTCTGGAACAGATATTTTTACACCAAAGCTAATTGCAGCATTATTTGCCATAGCCAAAAGACAGAGATAACCTGTGTCCATCAGCAAATGAATGGTACACAAAATATGATACATAAATAATAGAATATTATTCAGCCATTCAAGGGTATGAAGTTCTGATACATGCAACATGGGTGAAACTTGGAAACATGATGCTAAGTGAAGTAAGCCAGACAGGAAAGGACAAATGTTGTGTGATCCCACTGATATGAAATATGTAGAAGAGGCAAATTTGTCAAGACAGAATAAAGATCAGTGTTTCCCAGAGACAGGAAAGGAAGTAATGGTGAGTTACTGTTTAATGGGTACTGTATTTCTGTTTGTGATAGAAATGGAGATGCTGGTTCTACAACACTTGGAATGTACTTAACACTACTTAATTATATACTTAAAATTATTTA
>PVKV010015656.1:11609-53255 GCA_004027835.1 Alouatta palliata
CTCCTGGGTTCCAGCAATTCTCCTGCCTCAGCCTCCCGAGTAGCTGGGACTACAGGCACGTGCCACCATGCCCAGCTAATTTTTGTATTTTTAGTAGAGACGGGGTTTCACCATGTTGACCAGGATGGTCTCGATCTCTTGACCTCGTGATCCACCCGCCTCGGCCTCCCAAAGTGCTGGGATTACAAGCGTGAGCCACTGCGCCCGGCCTTAAAATTATTTTTTAAAAATTAACGCAATTAAAAAACTTAAATATATAGCTGAGAATTATTTCTATATCTGTTATTTAAAAGTTATTTGCTCAGTTGCCAAATGTTAAGATTTTTCTGAATATATTTTTGTTAATGATTTTTAATTTAATCCTATTTTGCTCAGAATACAAACTGTCTATGATTAAAACCTTTTTATATTTATTGAGAATTATTTTATGGTCCAGTATTTGATCTGTCTTGATTAATGTTCCACAAACACTTGAAAAGTATATCTGATTATCGTCAGATATCAGATATACTCAACTTTACTCTGTTGAGTTTCACATATTTTGAAGTTTCATTAGGTTCACCCATTTAAGATTGTTAATTTCATGAACTGGCCTATTTTGATTATGCCTTGACACTTTTATCTTTGGAAGTACTCCTGTTTTGAAGACCACTTTATCTAATATTAATATGGGCACATCAACTCTTTTAGAATTAGTATTTGCATGGCACATTTACATCAATACATTTGCCTAACTGTTGTGTCTGTATCTAAAATGTGGTTCTTGTGAACAGCATAGTGTTGGGTCTTGTTTATTTGCTTACTGTTTAATCTCATCTGAAAATCTGAACTTTGAAATTGAGATATCCAGCCCTTCTATATTTATGTATGTAATAGAAACAGGGTCTGGCTATGTCACATAGGCTGGGCTGCAGTGGCATGATCATAGCTCATTATAACCTTGAACCTAGGCCCAAAGGGTCCTCTCACCTCAGCCTTTTAAGTAGCTAGAATTGCAGGGACATAGACCTGTGCCTGGCTAATTTTTTATTATTTAAAAGTTGTTTTGCAGAAACAGGATCTCACTTCATTGCCAGGGCCTGTCTCAAACTCCTGGTTACAAGTCATTCTCCCACCTCAGCTCCCAGAGTGCTGGGATGACAGGCATGGGCCATGAATGCTGGGCCCTTTTATATTGAATGTAATTGTTGAAACGACTAGGTTTAAGTGTACCTTGTTGTTATTTGTTTTCTGTCTGTTTCTGTTTTCTCTATTCTTTCTTTAGTGTAATTATGTTTTAGTCTTCTGTTTTCTCTCCTCTGCTGGCTTTTTAGCTATATGTTTGTTTTAATTTTTTTAATTGTGAGTTGAAAGATTGCAATGTGTAGGTCGGGCATGGTGGCTCATGTCTACACATTGTAGTGTAATCTCAGCACTTTGAGAGGCCGAGGTGGGTGGATCAAATGAGGCCAGGAGTTCGAGATCAGCCTGGCCAACACTGTGATTCAACTCTATGACGATATTACTGGGGGGACTCTAGCAGTGATTCAAGCTGAGATATGGTGCAATGGACAGATGGGAGGGACCTGTCTCTCCAGGTCTGCTGCAGAGGTCTTAGGTGGAGGCCTCACCCCATACACAGATAGGTCAGCCCAGATCAAGAGTGCTCAGTGGGCATGGCCACGTCCTCCCATCAGACACCATCTGCACTGCACCCCCAATTTTAATTGAAAATACTTCAAGTCGGTGAACTCCCTCTGTGTAAGAACAAAACAAAACAAAAGGATATTTTTGGCTGGTGATAACTCAGCGCCCCCTAGCCTGCCAGTGAGAACCCAGCGTCCCGCAGCCTGCCGGTAAAAACTTAGTGCTCCCGAGCCTGCCTGTGGGAGCCCAGTGCCCCCCTCTCCTGCCCATAGGAACCCAGTGCCCCTCAGCCTGTGGGTGCTCCTCAGCCTGCAGCAGGTCCCTGGACTCCTTTAGTCATGACAGTAGCCTCTGAGGTGTGGGTGCTGTGGGTCAGAAAGGATTGTTGGGCCTGCCATGCACAGGTGTTTTCAGGCATTTCTGTCACGGTCAGTACATTAAGTGTGAAGGGGATTTTATAAGTTCATCTTCAGCTGAAAAGAACAGCTGGACTGCTGTCATCTTGGAAAATGACAAATGTATGCAATAGATTCATGTGTTTTCCAAAATCAACTCTCAGATGTCATATCCCAGCCAGGCTTGATGGGGTCATGCCTGTAATCCCAGCTTCTTCGGAGGCTGAGGCACATGACTGTGTACCGGTTAATTCATCCTTAAACAAGGGACTTTTTCTTCCAAAACACATCTCTCATACAACATCGGTGACTGTCCTAGTGGCTTTTTAATTATAATTATTATTACTTTTTGAGACAGAATCTTGCTCTGTCACCCAGGCTGGAATGTAATGGTGCAAACTCAACTCACTGCAACCTCCACCTCCCAGATTCAAGCAATTCTCCTGCATCAGCCTCTCGAGGAGCTGGGACTACAGGCATTCCCATCATGTCCAGCTAAGTTTTGAATTTTTTTTGAAATGGAGTCTCGCTCTGTCACCAGGTGGGAGTGACACGATCTCTTCTCACTGTAACTTCCACCTCCCAGGTCAAGGGATTCTCCTGCCTCAGCTTCCCGAGTAGCTGGGATTACAGATGCACATCAGCATGCCCAGCTAATTTTTGTATTTTTTAGTAGAGATGGGGTTTCACTGTGTTGGCCAAAATGGTCTCAATCTCTTGACCTTACAGTCCACCCGCCTTGACCTCCCAAAGTGATGGGATTACAGGCGTGAGCCACCACTCCGAGCCTAATTTTTGCATTTTTTTTTTTAACCAGAGAATAGGTTCTGCCATGTTGGCCAAACTGGTCTGGAACTCCTGATCTCAGGTGATCTACCTGCCTTGGTCTTCCAAAGTGCAGTAATTAAGACATAAGCCACCATGCCTGGCCCCTCCTTAATGGCATTTAAAGGGTTGACTCATGCCCACCTTTATAGAAAGCAGATTTCGCTCTCAAGAAACATTTAGGGCAAAGCACAGTGGCTCATGCATGTAATCTCCACAATTTGGGAGACTGAAGCAGGAGGATATTGAACCCGGGAGGCAGAGGTTCAGGACTGGCCTGGGCAACATAGTAAGACCCTGTCTCTACAAAATAATTTAAAAAAAGGTTAGCCGGGTGTGCTGGCATGTGCCTGCAGTCTCAGCTACTAGGGATTCACTGGGAAGAGGATCACTTGAGCCCAAGACTACAGTGAACTATGATTGCACCACTGCACTCTAGCCTGGATGACAGAGCAAGACCCTGCCTAAATATATACATGTATTTTACACTAGTTCCTTATTAATATTTCAAATATAATTTTCTGCAGAATCCTAGCAATGTCTTTTTAAAAATCTATGAAAATGAACACGTGACATTCTCATTGATTCTATTTACATAATTAATTGTATTAATAGATTTCCAAGTGTTGACTCTCACTTGCATTTCTGGCACAAAGGGCACTAGATTGTGATGTAATGTTTAAATGTGCTGACATAATGACTTCTAGGTGCTGACACAATAGTTTCTAATATTTAAAGTTTTTACATTTATATTCGTATGTCCTGTACTGGTGAAATACATGGCTCAAGCCAGGGTAAGTTTTCATATCAATTTTATGCACCCTTCCTAAAATTGAGAAGATTGAATAAGACTCGCCTAGTTTAGGTAGCATCAGTTTATCAGTTAGTTTATTGGTAGACTTTCTCTCTGGATCATATGAACTTGGTGCTTTTGTGTATATGAGGGACTCTTATAAATACTGTACAATTTAGAATCTCTCTAGGGGTAATATGTTGATAAAATATATATTTACAGAATATATAACATCTACATTTGCATATAAATTTACATTGGAACGCCCAAATTTGTTCCATTTTTTATATCCGTATTTGACTTTAAGTTGCTGTTTGCAGTATAACCTGTTGGCATATCCTTCTTAAGTTCCTTGCTTGATCCCATTTCTCTATTCATAATGAAATAATAGTTTACCTCAGGAATCTGAGGATTAACAGAAAATCGGGCTTTCTGCAGGGGACCATCTCAGGAAAGCATAGACTCCAGTAAGACGTGTGTGCTCTACTGCCAGTCCTTCAGTCTAGACTCAGCCCTTCCTGCTTCCTCCATAGAAGCCCCTTCCTGCTGCCTCCAGGGATCATGAAAAGCAAGAGCTTCTGCCAAACACGCTCATCTCTCTGCAGATGCCTGCTAGAAAATTGTACTTGTTTTTGGTAATTGGTAACTGAGACAGTTTCTTGAAATATCTTTAGCTCCCCAAATGTGCACTGTCATTGTTGCCACAGGTGAAATGCTCATTGCAGTGCTGAGAAATGGTGAGGTCAGAGGACACAAATCCCTATCTGAGACCTGGCTGCCTCCCTCCACACACTCCGGCACTGACTGTCCTGAGCAACACCCTGCACCTGTTGTCCCAGCAATAAGGGAAAAATCAGGTGAGTGTTTTTCATTTCAGTCTAGAAGGCACAGCCTGCAAGGTGAGGAAGTATACTGGGAGATGGAGGAGGGACTTTTGTCTGGAAAATGGGATTCTTCTGGGCTAGAAACTAAGCGCCAATGCAAAGCAGGGAAGGGGAAATAATCATTGGGTCATGGGCTGGACTCATGGAGAAGAAATGAAGGTCAAGACCATAAACCAGCCCTTAACTGCTTCTCATTTAATGTAATCCTCGCTGTTTATCATTGTTTGTCTCAACAGTCATGAAAACTTTTTTTTTTTTTTTTTTGGAGACAGGTCCTTATTCTATTGCTCAGGCTGAAGTGAAGTGGTGCAACTGTAGCTTATTGCAGCCCTAAATACCTCAGCTCAAACAATCTTCCCATCTCAGCCTCCTGAGTAGTTGAGGCCACAGTCATGTGCCACTGCACCCAGCAAATTTTGAAAAAAATTTGTGGAGACAGGCTCTCCCTATGTTGCTCAGGCTGGTCTCCTGGCCTCAAGCAATCCTCTTGCCTCAGCCTCCCAAAGTGTTGGGATTATAGGCATGAGCCATCACACTCAGCCTATTTTTAAGGTATCTAATATAATTTGGAAATTAATTTGCCAGCTGCTCTCTTATTTACATGAACATTTCCAAGATTTGTAGAGGTGTTTCTGTAACACCTCTATGCCTATAATCATGTATAAGATGTAGCTGATTGAATTACTTTATTCTGTTCAGAAATAGTAAATAATAATGTTTTCACCAACTCTGTGCACAGAAGCATAACATATACCAAATGGAGACCATAACTGTGTCGGGACAGAAAAAAATCTGTTGTCTCTTTACTGTGGTGAGACTGTTTTCCTTCATGAAATCAACAAAGAAAAGTAACTGACCTTAGCTTTTTGTGTTAGAAAAAAAATGTTATGCTCTTGAGCAGTTTTCATAATTGCATTATTTTGTGATCCCTTCTCTAGTTTAAAAATGTTTTCATGCCATTCCCAGGCTCAGTGCTCGTCTTAGTACTATTTTGAGTCGATGTATAATCTTTACCTCCAGTTTTTCTTTTGCATAATGGACTTGAGTTTTAAGATCGTTAACCATTTTGACATTGAATACTATATTTGATATTTTTGCATTCACAACTACTCATTTTCTTTATACCCTCATGGTGATTTAATTTATCCTCTGCAATGTTTTACCTCCTACTCATTTTCCTGCTCTCTTACTTAGCACATGGTCATTCCGTTGTGCGCTCCTTCTTGGTTAAGATGGAAAAGAACTTCGTCTTTCAATTCCATTTTTGCATTTAATAAATTGCATTTGGTTATATGTAATTACTCTTTTAAGATTATACTAAAATCAGCTCGTGCATATTTTACTTGGATCTCTGGTCGCGATAGATTATATTGAAAAATAGGTCTCACAACCATTCTTTTAAAAACCCAAAAGAAATACAAAAATATTTTTTAAATATGTGGATTGTCTTGAAAATTAATTGTTTCTGTTGCTCAGACAGCATAGTGCTGAAGTCCACTGTCAGCTTCTGACACTGCCTCTTAAAAGGAGGTGACTTTGGAAATACCATTCAGCCTTCTTGTGCCCAAGATTGCCTCACTTGCCAAATGGAAACAATACAGTACTTCAGAGAATGGTTATAACAGCTTGGTGTAAAACACTGTTAGAGTACTCTTAGGCTAGGAATTCTTATCTATACACACGTGTATATTTTTGTAGCAGAACTCTCAGAAAAAGGAAAATGAAATTTAATAGGAAATTGATGGCTTGAAAACAATGGTATGTGGAAAAGAGTGGATTTCGATTGCCATGGGACAATAGGTCTCTTGTTTCCATGCTGGATCCCCTCACTCTGAATAAGATGAATAGTCACTGAAAAATGACAAATGGCCTCCAAGGATGTGACAATAGGAATGATCTTCTTATCTCAAACCACAGTAGGATTCCTGGGCAATAGCTTTCTTCTTTACCATTATTGTTATTTATTTCACCAGATGCACATTCAGGTCCACAGATCTGACTCTCCAGCACCTGACTGTAGCCAACTCCTGGGGCTAAAGGAGTCCCACAGACAGTGGCCTCCTTGAGGCTGAAACATTTCCTCTGTGTAATTGGGTACAAACTTGTTTTCTGTTTTCAGAGTGATCACGGGTATGTTCATGGGTACTTCCTGCTTCCTGAGTATCTTCTCGGCCATCATGATCAGCTCTACAAATTCCAGGTGAGCAGAGCTGAAACTACAAGTTCCCAGATACACTGGGACCTTCAACCTCCTGTACTGGATGAGGAACATGTTGGTAAATATCATTTTTCTTCATAGTGTGACTGGCAAGTAGAGTAAGAAACCCATTCAGCTTCTTTTCATGCAAATATCTGAAGTCTCTATGAATTTTTCCCCCGTAGTCCCAGCTACTTGGGAGGCTGAGGCAGGAGAATTGCTTAAACCTGGAGGTTGCAGTGAGCTGAGGTGGTGCCACTGCACTCCAGCCTGGCGACAGAATGAGACTCTGTCTCAAAAAAGAAAAAAAAGAGAAAGAAACCTACACTGAAAAAACTAACTTATATAAAACAATAATAAAAGAAGTGCTAGCCAGGCAAGGTGGCTCACGCCTGTAATCCCAGCACTTTGGGAGGCTGAGCTGGGCAGTTAAGTCAGAGAACTGATTCAGACCAGAATTTCAAGACCAGCCTGGGTTATGTAACAAGACCCCATCTCCAAAATAAGTGCCCTTAAAAGAGCTTTGAGATCCAGGAAGAAAGCTGTGAAACTCTGCTAATGCTCAAGATGGAGAAACATTTTTGTCAGAAGACAGGCTTTCATTCTGGTGGCAAACTACAGGACCCCTGTTCTTGACTATAGACCAGAACATGGCCCACCAAACTTGGTCCTACTGAGAATTCTGAACTTACTCTGTAATCATTCCAAACTCCTCCCAGCCACAGTCTGCGAGAAATCCTGACCTTCCAGAGTCCTGGAGGAAGACACCCATTTATAGCTATGCTGGCAGGCCTGCAGACCTTGGCCCTTACTGTGGTCCCTAGAGAAGTTCCATGACTCAGTTTTAGCTCCCTGAGTCACAGTTCATGGCACATTCTGCCTATGTAGAAAGCCACACAGTGACCTTGGGAAATCCTCTCTGGTACACGGTGAAAGCCAAACTCATCTATATCCTAATATAAAGCCTCCTACGCAGACCCAAGTGCAGAAACCCGACCTACAGTCTGCCCTACAAAGCAAAGTCCTGAAGAATATTCACCGTCCAAAAATAAAATGGGAATTGCAACTATCCAATCCACTGTAACAAGCCAACTAAAGGTGGACCCTAATCCAGACCCAGCAGCCTTTGTGACCAAGCTACAACCCCTCTCCACTACAAACCCACAGAGCATCCCATTATCCTGAGAGCTCAACAAAAGATCTTTACTTTCTGAAATCAGTTTATAAAAACTTGAAGAGGTGTTTGCTCCTTCAAATTCACAGACACCAAAGCAAAAGTATTTTGAGTCCATTCTCAATCTTCTATTTTAACATAGCACTGGAAGTATGTGGAATAAAAATTAGTATCAAAAAAAAAGCTTTTGAGTCACTGAAATTGAAGTAAAATGTTGCTTTTTGTAGATCATTCAATCTTATATATAAAAAACCATAAACAGTACATTAAAAACTAATTAAAGTAATAATTACACTTAATAAATTAGCAGACTAGAAAACTAACACACAATGGCTCACGCCTGTAATCCCAGCACTTTGGGAGGCCGAGGTGGGTGGACCACGAGGTCAGGAGATCAAGACCATCCTGGCCAACATGGTGAAACCCCATCTCTACTAAAATACAAAAAAAAAAAAAAAAAAAAATTATCCAGGGGTGATGGCCCACACCTGTAGTCTCAGCTACATGGGACGCTGAGGCAGGAGAACTGCTTAAACCTGGGAGGCGGAGATTGTAGTGACCCAAGATTGCGCCACTGCACTCCAGCCTGGCAACACAGCAAGACTCTATCTCAAAAAAAAAAGAAGAAGAAAATTAACATTCAAGTATAAATTATAACAAACTATCTGCTGAAATAAAGAAAGCTATCTTATTTACAATAGCACTAAAATAATAAATTTCTAAGAAAGTTTGACCAAGGAGCTTAAATATCTTTCAAATAAAAGATACATTAATTAAAAAAATTGGAGAATAAATTTGAAAACATTTCATTTCTACTGATTGAAAGAATATTGTTAAAGTGCCATATTATCTACAGTGATCTCTAGATTCAATAAGCTCCCTATCAAAATTCCAGTATTTTTTACAGTAATACAAAACACAATTCTAAAATTCAGAGAACTACAATAAACTTTGACTAGTCAAAGCAACCTTGAAAAACAAAAGACAAAACAGTAGAACATCATACTTTATAATTTCAAACTATACTTCAAGACTATAATGAGAGAATGTAATGTGCAGAAAAATTAGCAACAAAAAAACAATAGAACAGAAACCACTACTCTCACACATTTTAGACATGATATAAAAAAAGACAACTTAAATACAGTTTAACGGCCAGACACAGTGTGGCTTACGTCTATAATCCCAGCACTTTGGGAGGCTGAGGCAGGTAGATCACCTGAAGTCTGGAGTTCGAGACCAGTCTGATCAACATAGAGAAACCCTGTCTCTACTAAAAATACAGAATTAGCTGGGTGTGGTGGCGCACGCCTGGAATCCCAGCTACTAGGGAGGCTATAACAGAATCACTTGAACCCGGGAGGCAGAGGTTGTGGGTGAGCCGAGACGTGCCACTGCACTCTAGCATGGGAAACAAGAGCAAAACTCTGTCTCAAAAAAAAAAAAAAAAAAAAAGTTTAACATCAAGTTTCTCAAAATTATTCAGATACCTGTGTGTTTTCAAAAACAATGAAAAAGCAGTCAGATTTTGCAGTCTCTCGTATGCCACAAAGATGACTTTGGCTGTCACTGTAAACTTGAAGGAAGATCACTGAAGGGAAAGTAAAATCTTCATAGATTTTAAAGACAAGACAGAAGATGCTTGTATGTGAGAGCTAAATAAAAAAAATAAAGCCTTTCCAGAAACTATTTCCTTTGGAACACAGATTTCCAAATTATTTTAAGAACTGGCTTTTCTTTTTCTTACTTTGGACCTCTCACCTGTGTCATCTGTTGTACTCACTGTCACTCTCAACTGCCTGGGGCTTCGGCCACCATCTCATGTCTCTTCACATTCCAAGGTTCTTTTCCTTGCTCTAGACAGGTGATCATGCCTTGCTTAGAGGCAGCAATACCTGTTTTATTAAAAATACCATAGATCTTGTAAATATTTTTAATTACCAACTTAGTAGTATGCTTAGTAAAAAGGATGTGATGTAATAGAATATTCTAGTAAATTAATAACAAATAATTTTAGATATTTAGAAAATATTTTAATTTTGTAAGTTCTTAATTTCACTAGCTGGTACTACTAAATCAAAAATTGATAGTGCAATTAGATTTTTAAGATTTGGGCAACAGTATGTTATGCCACTAAATTTCTAAAATTAACACTAATCTAGAGTGAAAGACATAGATTAACTCAGGAATATGGAAAGTTCAGGTCAAAATGAAACATCTTGAAATTGTTTTTTACATAGACAAATCTTGAAGTTTCGTTTTTTTTTTTTTTTTTTTTTAAGAAAAAAAACAATTGGAAAGCATAAATTACCAAAGACCATTCTACGAAAAAAATTAAAATTTATAGGGTATATTAGAAAATTGTGTATTGAAGTTATGCTCACCCAGGAAGACCAGGTTTCTGTAGTTCTCTAACATCACATCCGTACATAAATTCTGCTGTGCACTGTCCCGGCATTGCCACTCCTCCAGAGAGAATTCTATGGCCACATCCCTAAATGTCAACACTCCCTGAAAAAAACATACACACACACATATTTACCAAGTGGCCATACGCAGAATTTTAAATTTGATTCAAGGTAAAACAAGAGTAAAGAGAACTAACTGGTTCTTACTTATAGAAGTGACTGAAAATACCTAATAAATAACTTTCAACACAGAAATATTCTCTAATGCATTCTCTAACTCTGAGAAAAGAGAGTGGCCCACAACATCAACGTATAGATCCACAACATCAACATACAGATGGTACTTTTCTGGATGATGAAGAATAAAACTGAGGGCATAAACACTAACATTTCTGCGTGCTCTATTTACATCACGCAGAATGAGCTGTGTAAATTTTTCAGATGGAAAAGTCATACTGAGTAAGAAAGTACTGCTCAAATTTTAATATGTACAATAAACTGAAGATCTTGTTAATGCAGATTATTTTTTCAGAAAATCTGGAATAAAATCTGAGTTTCTGAATCTCTAACACGATCACCACTAATGCCAATGTTTTAAGCCCAGGAAAACTATTTTGTCAAACATCCAGTAAGTGAAAGAGCCTGTGTGTTTTTCATTTTTATCGGACCTGTAAACAAAGATGAGAGCTTTCATTTTCCAAAGACAGATAAATGCAAAGAAAACCTGAGAAAGGGCAGCTGCCAGATTAAAAGTGATTGTTTATCCACATCAGCTGCATAAAGATACTTAATAACAAAGAGAAAAATAATTAACTCTACAGAAAAAAACAATGTCACAGAGCTCATTAACAAGTGAGTTATTAACATCAACTGCACACAGACAATTTTTTTTTTTATATAATATCTCACTCTTGTCCCCCAGGCTGGAGTGTAATGGCACAATCTGGGGTCACTGCAACCTCTGCCTCCTGAGTTCAAACAATTCTCCTGCCTCAGCCCCCCGAATAGCTGGGATTACAGGTGCCTGCCACCATGCCAGCTAATTTCTGTCCTTTTAGTAGAGACAGGATTTCACCATGTTGGCTAGGCTGGTCTTGAACTCCTGACCTCAGGTGATCCCCCCACTTTAGCTTCCCAAAGTGCTGGAATTACAGGCGTGAACCACTGTGCCCAGTCATAAAGACAATTTTTTTTTTGTTTTTTTTGAGATGGAGTCTCGCTCTTTCTCCCAGGCTGGAGTGCAGTGGCACCATTTTTGGCTCATTGCTGACTTTGCCTCCCAGGTTCAAGCCTCAGCCTCAGCCTCCTGTGTAGCAGAAATTACAGGTATGTGTCACCATGCCCAGTTAATGTTTTGTATTTTAGTAGAGACAGGGTTTCACCATGTTGACCAGGCTGGTGGTCTTAAACTCCTGACCTCAGGTTATCCACCTGCCTCGGCCCCCCAAAGTACTAGAATTCCAGGCGTGAGCCACCGCACCTGGCCTGAGAAATTTTAATAATATGCAGATGTACACAGAAGGACACAACGTCACTGCTGTGATATCCTCCCCTCAAAGTAAATTATAGTCTGAATTTAATAATAAAGAAATATCGATTTTATGCCAAGTTCCAGATACAGGTAACCCCATGTTCTATAAATTTTAATAGTAATTTTAAGTATTCTTTCTTTCACACCCTAAAAAGCAAGTATCTCCTAGTTATTATTAGTATTTTAAAAAAAATTTTTCTGGGTAATAAATGACATCCCATTTAAATATTTTCCTAATCCTGTTCTGCATAGATAGAGCCAACGGGGAACAGAGACGGAACCTCAACATTACATGCTCTCCATCTTTACTAAGAACCCCAGCTTTTCCCCAATAGGAATCTTGAGTATCCACACCTTTCCATGTTCCACAGCCACAAAGAAAAAAATATATATATATATTTTTGAGACAAGTGTTTTGCTCTTGTTGCCCAGGCTGGAGTGCAGTGGCATGATCTCGGCTTACTGTAACCTCCGCCTCCCGGGTTCAAGCGACTCTCCTGCCTCAGCCTCCCGAGTAGCTGGGATTACAGCCATAGGCCACCACACCCAGCTAATTTTGTATTTTTAGTAGAGACAGGGTTTCTCCATATTGGTCAGGCTGGTCTTGAATTCTCAATCTCAGGTGACCCATCCACCTCGGCCTCCCAAAGTGCTGGAATTACAGGCGTGAGCCACTGCACCTGGCCAGGAAACATTCTTAATATTGCAGTTCATAAATTCATAGTAAGAATTCTTAATGACATATAAGCAGCCATGATGTTGAGAATGTAGTGAAGACTTTCATACATAGGAAAAAAAAATTTTTTTCAGAGACCCTTGACATAAGAACTAAAAAGCAGTTAAACTCATAGGAAAGAAAAAGCACAAGTAGAAAAGTAAAGCTTTGCAAGCACTAAATACATGGCATTCCAGAAGGCAGAGGAAACACAGCTCTTAATCTGAGACATATTTAGCTTTTTTTAAAAAAAAGTCGTTTTTTTAGGGGTGGGGCAAAGATGGCCGACTAGAAGCAGTGGCAATCAGAGGCTTCTACCAAAAAGAGCCATAATAGCACGTGAATCCTGCACTGGCACCCGAGGTATCCAGGTTCTCTCATAAGAACTGACTAGGCAGCTGGCATGACCCACAGAGAGGAAGAAAGAGCACTGTGGTGTGGCAACCCACCTGAGAGCCACATGTGGCAGGAGAGCCCCCATCCCCAAGCCAAAAAGGAGGTGAATAAGTGTGCTACTTAGCCGACAAAACCATGCTTTTTCCACGAAACTGTAACTCATTCATTGAAAAATTTCATTTGTGAACCCATGCCACCAGGGCCTAGGGTCCCAACCTGAGAGCTGTGCAGATTCTCAACAACCTCTCAGCTAAAATCTGCTTAAGCCTGCTGAGTTCCCAGGGGAGGGGTGACCAGCACCACAGCTGCTGCTGCCTGCTGTCTAAGCCATTTGAGCTTTCTCGGGGAGGTGCAGCAACCAGCACTCGGACTAATAGCTACCTTACACACTAAGCTCCCTAGGCAGAGAAAGGGCGACAGCCATCTCTACAGCTCCAGGCCACACCTTTCCCCTGCTGGAGCCAGGGATACTGGATGGCTTGGTCCCACAAGGTGTCTTCCACAGCCCAGCACATCAGCTGTGGCAGACTGCGGCCAGAGCACCTGTTCAGGCCTGACCCTGACCCATCCCTCCCTACTATGTGGGACCTCCCTGCAGGAACTCCAACAACTCCAGCCAGAGGCTCAGGAACAGAATTTTGATCTCCCTGGGCCTGAGTCCCTAGGGGCAGAGGTGACTGCAGTCTCTGTGGACCAGCAGACTTAGCTTTTCCTCCTGCCAGTTCTGAGTAATCCAAGCAGCCCAAAGGAGTGGGCTTCCCCCCAGCAAAGCATCCCCTCCACCAAGGGACAGTAAAAGTATGTCATAAAATGGGTCCTGTTCGTCGTGCCACCCAACTGGGTGAGATACTCCAACAGGGGCTGTCAGACACCCTATACAGGTGTGTTCCCACTGGCATCAGATTGATGTTCCTTGAGGACAGAGATCCCAGAGGCAGAAGCAGGCAGCCATCTTCGCTGTTCTCCAGCCTCCTTGAGTAATATTTCCAGGTGCAGGAATGAACCAGATAAACAGGGCCTGAAGGGAACCCCCAGCAAACCACAGCAACCATAAAGAAAAGGAACCTGACCATTAAAAGAAAAACAAACAGAAATGAACAAGAACAGCAACAAAACGTCCCCACAGAAACCCCATCCAAGAGTCAGCAGCCCCAAAAATCAAAACTAGACAAACTCATGAAGATGAGAAAGAATCAATGAAAAAACACTGAAAACCCAAAAAGCAAGAGTGCCTCTTCTTCTCCTAATGGTCACAATGACTCTCCAGCAAGGGTGAGAACTGGACAGAGCATGAGATAGACAAATTGACAGAAGTAGGCTTTAGAAGGTGGGTAATAACAAACTCCACTGAGCTAAAGGGGCATGTTCTAACAGAATGCAAAGAAGCTAAGAACCTTGATAAAAAGTTAGAGACAAGAGCTGCTAACTAGTATCAACAGTTTAAAGAGGAACATAAATGACATGACAGAGTAAAAAATCGCAGCATGAGAACTTCATGACACATACACAAGTATTGATAGCCAAACTGATAGAGTGGAAGAAAAAATATCAGAGTTTGAAGACCACCTTGATGAAATAAGGCATGCAGACAAGATTAGAGAATAAGAATAAAAAGGAATGAACAAAGCCTCCAAGAAATATGGGACTACAAAGAAAAACCAAACCTACAATTGACCAGAATACCTGAAGAAAATGGGGAGAATGGAAACAAGCTGGAAAACACACTTCAGAATATTATCCAGGAGAACTTCCCCAATGTAGCAAGAAAAGGTAACATTCAAATTCAGGAAAAACACTGCTAAGATACTCCACGAGAAGATCAACCCCAAGAAACATAATTACCAGATTCTCCAAGGTTGAAATGAACAAAAAAAAAAAAATGTTAAAGGCAGCTAAAGAGAAAGGCCAGCTCACCTACAAAAGTAAGTCCACCAAACTAACAGTGGACTTCTCAGCAGAAACTCTACAATCCAGAAGACAGTAGAGGCCAATATTCAACATTCTTAAAGAAAATAGTTTAACCCAGAATTTCATAACCAGCCAAACTAAGCTTAAAAAACATAAATAAAAAGCAATAAAATACTTTCCAGACAAGCAAATATTGAGGGAGTTTGTCTCCACCAGGCCTGGCTTGCAAAAGCTCCTGAAAAAAGTGCTAAATATGGAAAAGAAAAACTGGTACCAGCTACTGCAAAAACATACCATAAAGACCAATGACACTATGAAAAAACAGTATCAACTAGTGTGCAAAAGAACCAGATAGCATCATGATGACAGAATCAACTTCACAAAGAACAATACTAACCTTAAATGTAAATGAAGTAAATGCCGCAATTAAAAGACACAGACTGGCAAACTGGATAGTGTCAACACCCTTCAGTGTGCTGTATTCAGGAGACCCATCTAATGTGCAAAGACACACATAGGGATGAAGCAAAATTTACCAAGCAAATGGAAAGCAGAAATAAGCAAAGGATGGAATCCTTATCTCTGACAAAACAGACTTTAAACCAACAATGATTTTAGAAAGGCAAAGAAGAACATTACATAATGGTAAAGGAATCAATTCAACAAGAAGAGTTAACGATCCTAAATACATATGCACCAGATACAGGAGCATCCAGATTCATAAAACAACTTCTTAGAGACCTACAAAGAGACTTGGACACCCACACAATAATAGTGGCAGACTCTAACATCCCACTGACAATATTAGACAGATCAACAAGACAGAAAATTGACCAGAATATTCAGAACTTGAACTCAGCTCTGGATCAAGTGGACCTAACAGGCATCTACAAAACTCACCACCGAAATCAACAGACTATATATTCTTCTCAGTGCCCCATGGCACTTTTCTAAAAATCAACCACATAATTGGAAGTAAAACACTCCTCAGGCAATGCAAGAGGACTGAAATTGTAACAAACAAGTCTCTCAGACCACAGCACAATCAAATTAGAACTCAGGATTAAGAAACTTACTCAAAACCACACATTTACATAAAAAATAAACCACCTGCTCCTGAATGACTCCTGGGTAAATAATGAAATTAATAACAGAAATCAGGAAGTTCTTTGAGACCAATGAGAACAAAGACACAACATACCAGAATCTCTGGGACACAAATGAAGCAGTGTTAAGAAGGAAATTTACAGCACTAAATGACCACATCAGAAAGCTAGAACAATCTCAAATTGACATCTTAACATCACAATGAAAAGAGCTAAGGCCAGGTGAGGTGGCTCATGCCTGTAATCCCAGCACTTTAGGAGGCCAAGGCTGGCAGATCATCTGAGATCAGGAGTTCAAGACGAGCCTGGCCAACATGTCAAAGCCCATCTCTACTAAAACAACAGAAAAATTAGCCGGGTGTGGGAGTGGGTGCCTGTAATCCCAGCTACTCAAGAGGCTTAGGCAGGGAGAATTGCTTTACCTCATGAAGCAGAGGTTGCAGTGAGCCAAGACCACGTCACTGCACTCCACCCTGGGCAACAGAGTAAGACACTGTCTCAAAAAAAAAAAAAAAAAAGGGCCAGGCGCAGTGGCTCACACCTGTAATCCCAGCACTTTGGGAGGCTGAGGCAAGACCAGCCTGGCCAAGATGGTGAAACCCCATCTCTATGAGAAACAAAAATTAGCTGGGCGTGGTGGTGCGCACCTGTAATCTCAGCTACTCAGGAGGCTGAGGCAGGGAATTGATAGAACCCAGGAGGCGGAGGTTGCAGTGAGCTGCGATCATGCCACTGCTCTCTAGCCTGGGCAGCAGAGCAAGACTCTGTCTCAAAAAAAAACAAAAACAAAAACAAAAAAACCTGTAGACTAGCAAAAAGTGAATAATCAAATACAAACATTAAAAAAAAGTAATAAATAAAGGAGACATCACCACTGACACCATAGAAATACAAACTATTATCAAGAATACTATAAACACCTCTATGCAAATAAGCTAGAAAATTTAGATGAAATGGACAAATTCCTGGACACATACACCCACTCAAGACTAAACCAGGAAGAAGTCAAATTGCTGAATAGATCAATAACAAGTTCTGAAATTGAGTCAGTAATTAACAGCCTACCAACCAAAAACAGCTCAGGACCAGAAGGATTCACAGCCAAATTCTACCAGAGGTACAAAGAAGAGCTAGTGTCATTTTTTCTAAAATGACTTCAAACAACTGAAAATGAGGGACTGCTTTTTAACTCATTTTATGACACCAGTATCATCCTAATACTAAAACCTGGAAGAGACACAACAAAAAAAGAACACTTCAGGCCAATATCCCTGATGAACACTGATGTAAAGATTCTCAATAAAATACTGGCAAACCAAGGCTGGGCATAGTGGCTGTCACTTGTAATCCCAGGAGGTTGAGGTGGGCCAATCACCTGAGGTCAGGAGTTCCAGATCAGCCTGGCCAACATGGTAAAACACCATCTCTACTAAAAGTACAGAAAAATTAGCTGGGTGTGGTGGCGGGCGCCTGTAATCTCAGCTACTTGGAAGCCTTTGGCAGGAGAATCACTTGAATCTGGGAGGCAGAGGTTGCAGTGAGCCAGGACCACACCATTGCACTCTCCAGTCTGGGAAACAAGAAAAAAACTGTCTCAAAAAAAAAAAAAATGCTGGCAAACTGAATCCAGCAGCATATCAACAAACTTATCTGCCACCATCAAGTCGGCTTCATCCCTGGAATGCAGGGCTGGTTCAACATATGCAAATTAATAAACATAATTCATGAAGTAAACAGAATCAAAGACAAAAATCACATTACTATCTAAATAGATGCATCTAAATAGATGCAGAAAAGTCCTTTGATAAAATTCAACTTTCATGTTAAGAACTCTCAATAAACTAGGTGTTAATGGAATGTATCTCAAAATAATTAAGAGCTGTTTATGACAAACCCACAGCCAGTATCATATTGAATGAGAAAAAGCTGGAAGCATTCTCTTTGAAAACCAGTACAAGACAAGGATGCCCTCTCTCACCATTCCTATTCAACACAGTATTGGAAGTTACGTCCAGGGCAATCAGGCAAGAAAAAGAAATAAAGAATATTCAAATAGAAAAAGAGGAAGTCAAATTGTCTCTGTTTGCAGAAGACATTATTCTATATTTAGAAAATTCTATCATCTCAGCCCAAAAAATCCTCAAGCTGATAAGTAACTTCAGCAAAGTCTCAGGATACAAAGTCAATAGGCAAACAAACACAAGCATTTGTATAAACCAACAACAGACAATTGAGAGCCAAATTATAAATGAACTTCACAATTGCCACAAAAAGAATAAAATACCTAGAAATACAGCTATCAAGGAATGTGAAGGACTTCTTCAAGGATAACTACAAACCACTGCTCAAGGAAGTAAGAGAGCACACAATCAAATGGAAAAACATTCCATCCTATGGATAGAAAAATCAACATCATGAAAATGGCCATTCTGCCCAAAGTAATTTATGGATTCAATGCTAGTCCCATCAAACTACCATTGACATTCTTCACAGAATTAGAAAAAAAAAAAACTACTTTAAATTTTATATGGAACCAAAAGAGCCTGTATAGCCAAGACAATCCTAAGCAAAAAGAACAAAGATGAAGGCGTCACACTACCTGACTTCAAGCCATACTACAAGGCTACAGTAACCGAAACAGCATGGTACTGGTCCAAAAACAGACATACAGACCAATGAAACAGAAAAGAGACCTCGGAAATAACACTGCATATCTACAACCATCTGATATTCAACAAACCTGACAAAAACAAGCAATGGGAAAAGGATTTTCTATTCAATAAATCGTGCTCAGAAAACTGACTAGCCACATGCAGTAAACTGAAACTGAATCTCTTCCTTACATCTTATACAAAAATTTACTCATTATGAATTAAAGACTTAAATGTAAAACCCAAAACCATAAAAACCCTAGAAGAAAACCTAGGCAATACCATTCAGGACATAGGCATGGACAAAGACTTCATGATGAAAACGCCAAAAACAATTTCAACAAAAGCCAAACTTGACAAATAAGATCTGATTAAACTAAAGAGCTTCTGCACAGAAAAAGAAACTGTCATCAGAGTGAACAGGCAACCTACAGAATGGGAGAAAATTTTTGCAATCTACCCATCTGACAAAGGGCTAATATCCAGAATTTACAAGAAACACTAAAAAATATAGAGAAGAAAAAAACAAATAATTCCATCAAAAAGTGGGCAAAAGATGAACAGACACTTCTCAGAAGAAGACATTTATGCAGCCAACATAAACAGTAGCTCAACATCACTGCTCCTTAGACAAATACTAATTAAAACCACAATGAGATACCAGCTCACACCAGTCAGAATGGTGATTATTAACAAGTCAGAAACAACAGATGCTGGTGAGGCTGTGGAGAAATAGGAATGTTTTTACACTGTTGGTGAAAATGTAGATCAGTTCAACCATCGTGGAAGAGTGTGGTGATTCCTTAAGGATCTAGAACCAGAAATATCATTTGAATAGCAATCCTATTACTGGGAATATACTCAAAGGAATACAAATCATTCTGCTATAAAGACACATGCACACGTATGTTTATTGCAGCACTATTTACAATAGCAAAGACATGAAAACAACCCAAATGCCCAACAATGACAGTCTGGATAAATAAGATGTGGTACATATACACCATGGAATACTATGCAGCCATAAAAATAAATAAGATCATGCCCTTTGCAGAAACATGGATTAAGCCGGAAGTCATCATCCTCAGCAACTAACACAGGGAAAGAAAAACAAAAACCGCATGTTCTCACTCATAAGTGGGAGTTGAACAATGAGAACACATGGACACAGGGAGGGGAACAACAGAGATCAGGACCTGTTGTGAAGTGAGGGGAAAGGGGAGCACACCTAGAGGATGAGTCAATATGTGCAGCAAACTACCATGGCACATATATACCTATGTAATAAACCTGCCCATCCTGCACATGTATTCTGAAACAAAGTAAAATAAAAGAAGTATTCAATATTTCATCATTGCTGAGCATGGTGGCTCACACCTGTCATCCCAGCACTTTGGGAAGCTGAAGCGGGTGAATTATCTGAGGTCAGGAGTTCAAGACCAGCCTCACCAATATGCTCTACTAAAAATATAATAAATTAGCCAGGCGTGATGGTGCATGCCTATAATCCCAGCTCCTCAGGAGGCTGAGGCAGGAGAATTGCTTGAACCCAGGAGGTGGAGGTTGTGGTGAGCTGAGTTCGCACCACTGCACTCCAGCCTGGGCAGGAAGGGCAAAACTTGGTCTCAAAAATAAATAAATAAATAAATAAATAAAATCATCATTAAGAAAGCCATTTGTTCTCTTTCTTCTTCTCTAGGATTCCGTCTCAGATAAGATTATCTGGACAAATTACACCCACATCTTGAGAATATGCTTTGAGTGGTGTCAGCACCCCAAGTTTACCTGTTACTACCACACCCATAGGCAGAAGAACCAAGACAGAAAAACTCCACCCATTTCTGTACTTTATAAAAGAAAATATTCAGAAACAATGAGCTGCTTCACAGAAATAAAAATATGTTTCTCCTTTCCTGTCCTCAGTTACCCTCCCCTGCCAGCAATTTCTGCTACAATAATGAAAATATGAGCCACACTGCCCTGTCCCTACGAAACCCAAAGAAAAGAGGCCACCCTGTTGTGCACAGGTGAAACTTAACTCTCACAAATGTATCTTGAATCCCCTATATTTGCTTCTGGCCACAACTTCGACTCATATGAGACAGTTAAAACAAATGAATGCTTCCGCCCAGAACATTAAACAGAACCGGTGACAGGGAGGACACCAGTAAAGAGGTTTCTGCAAATTGGACATGTGATTCTAATTAGCAGTCTTGGCTGATAACCACATAACTAAGCATTGCCTCTCAAGCTTTAATAAGCTTATACATCACTTGGTAATGTTGGTCCCACTCTATGTAATGTGATTCTGCAGGTTTGGAAAGAGTTCATGAATGGGTGTTTTAAATAAGTTTCCTGTCAATGCTGATGTTGCTCCTTCTGCGCTCATTATTAGCATTAGTTAGATAAAGTAGGCACAGCACAAAGTCTCTTACACTTGGCATTCTTATCACAACACAAATACTTCTGGCACAAATGAAGACAATCTCCATCTTTAAGTATCACAATCTTTGCTGGCCTTTTAAAGTTTACAGAGAAAACAGAAAGCAGCAATATCTGACTAAGTCTGCACTTATTTATTTATTTACCATTTTTGAGATGTGGAGTCCCACTGTGTTACCCAAGCTGGAGTGCAGTGGTGAAATCTGCGCTTACTGCAACTTCTGCCTCCAAGTTCAAATGATTCTCCTGCCTCAGCCTCCAAGTTGCTGGGATTACAGGCATGCGCCACCACATCTGGCTAATTTTTTTTTTTTTGTATGTATACTATGTTTAGAGATGGGGTTTCACCATGTTGGTCGGGCTGGTCTCAAACTCCTGACCTCAAATGATCTGCCCATCTCGGCCTCCCAAAGTGCTGGGATTACAGGCGTGACCCACGGCACCTGGCTTTAACTCTATTTAGAAAACAACATGTACGCATGTACTAATGCAATGTTTATTATGCAGGTACTATGCGCTCAATAAGATTTTACAGAGCACTGTGATAACACATTGTGGGATTTAATTCTAATAACACCCTGTGTATTGACACTAAGTGTTCAATAATTCCAAGTTTTTAGAAAAAGAACTCAGAATTTTTATTTCTTCTCCCGTTCCTTTGTCACTGACTAAAAAAAAAAAAACATATAGGATAAAATATAAATGCAGACAAATGGGAGGAACAGAGAAATGAAGAGTTCCATGTAATTTAAAAATATTTAAATTGTGTATAGATTTACTTTTCGTGCCTTGTGGAGAAATTACTACATCTGCAGAAACAGAAAACTTGTTGCTAAATAGAGTGTCTCTGCAAGGACAAATTTTAATATTAAAAATTTTTAAATAAGACCCTAAAATACACACTTTATATTTCTTATTTATCTGCTTTTGGGTTGCAGAAAATTGTGAGCACCAACTCTAAAAGTAGAACAAGATTCATCACCCAAAACTCTGATCTCTTCTATTCAGTTCTGTGAGATGAGACTCCTCGGTAGAACCAGACCTAAATAAGGCCTCTAAAAAGAATGAATCTGGAAAGGGTTGGCAGAGGGAGTGGACCTTATGTATAATTCGGTTCTCTATGTCACTGGGGTATGGTCTAGTTCTATTTTTCCCAAGCTTACCTAAAAGAAACTTCAATTTCTTTGTATAATTGAATCTTTGTATAATTTTAATCTTTTTTTAGCCACTGCCCTGTCAATTTTATATCATATACATATCATAATTGCTTTAATAAGCAATTAAAACAAATCACTTTAGGTTTTCTAGGATAATTTCATTAGAAGATAAATATGCATTTTTAATAAGGTAAAAGAAATACAAATAATAGGCTGAGTGTGGTGGCTCACACCTGTAATCCTAGTACTTTGGGAGACCAAGGCAGGCAGATCACGAGGTCAGGAGTTCAAGACCAGCCTGGCCAACATGGAGAAACCCCAGCTCTACCAAAAATACAAAAATTAGCCAGGCATGGTGGCCCACATCTGTAATCTCAACTACTAGGGAGGCTGAGGCAGGAGGTGGAGGTTGCAATGAACCAAAATCAAGTCACCGCACTCCAGCCTGGGCAACAGATGGTGACTCCATCCCCCCTCCACCCTGCAAAAATAGAAAGAAATACAAATAATAACAACTCTTCTGTTGATTAATATCCCTTCAGGTGAAAACACCAGAAGTCACAACAATATAAAGAAAGTGGTCCAAATAAAGCCCAAGTTTTTCTGAACACATCTATTTATTGTATTCACCATATAATGTGAAATTTAACCTTTTATTTTCCTTTTCTTTTTCTTTTTTTGTTTGAGATGGAGTCTCGCTCTGAAGCCCAGGCTGGGTGCAGTGGCGCAATCTTGGCTCCTTGCAACCTCTGCCTCCCTGGTCCCGGTTCAAGCGATTCTCCTACCTCAGTCTACCAAGTAGCTGGGATTACAGGCACAAGTCACCATGTGCAGCTAATTTTTATACTTTTCAGTAGATACAGGGTTTCACCATGTTGGCCAGTCTGGTCTTTAACTCTGCCCGCCTCGGCCTCCGAAAGTGCTAGGATTACAGGCATGAGCCACCGCGCCCAGCCTCTCTCTCTCTCTTTTTTCTTTTTTTTTTTTTTCTGGAGATGGAGTTTCACTCTTGTGGTCCAGGCTGGAGTGCAATGGCTCGATCTTGGCTCACTGCAACCTCTGCCTCCCGGGTTTAAGCTATTCTCCTGCCTTAGCCTCCCCGGTAGCTGAGATTACAGGCATGTGCCACCATGCCTGACTACTTCCATACTTTTAGTAGAGACGGGGTTTCTCCATATTGGTGAGGCTGGCCTCGAACTCTCGACCTCAGGTGATCCACCCACCTCAGCCTCCCAAAGAGCTAGGATTACAGGTATGATCCACCGCGCCCAGCCTAATTCAACATTTTACACAGTTTCTAGTCTAGACTAAAAGTTTCTGTATTGTAGAGAACATGACTGCTTTATCTATTTTTCTAATGGCTATATGAAATGAAAGCAATTAGTTATCTGTTTGAGTCTCCAGACCTCCTTGTTTTTCACTCAAGTACAAGGAAACTGGAGAAACTCTCATTTGGGTACTAACCAAAACCATCTTCTGTAAGAGGGGAGAAACAAACACGGAATTAGTCATTTCTCTTAGACTGAGACAGAAATAGAATTAACCACTCTTGTTAGCCTAATAAAATTCTGCTCTGAACATTCTCAACTCAAAAAGATGCCTAGGTGACTGTGATAGGGTTCCCAGTGACCCTATGCTGGTGACCCAATGATAAGCCAGGCAGGAGAGATTAAGGCTGATTCTTTTTATTTATTTTTTGAGATGGGGGTCTCACTCTGTTGCCCAGGCTAGAGTGCAATGTGCAATATTGGTTCACTGCAACCTCTACCTCCCAGATTCAAGCTATTTTCCTGCCTCAGCCTCCCAGTAGCTGAGACTACAGGTGCACACTACCACGCCTGGCTAATTTTTCTATTTTTAGTAGAAATGGGTTTTTGTCATGTTGTCCAGGCTGGTCTCAAACTCCCAACCTCAGCTGATTCACCTGACTCGGCCTCCCAAAGTGCTGGGATTACAGGCAAGAGCCATCATGTCCAGCCGATTCAGGCTGATTCTAAATAAAAAATGGACCTTCCCTTATGGAGTTCCAGAACGTGGATTACCTGTCCCTATGGACTAGCTCTTGGGTGAGAGAAAGGACAAGAATACCCTACTCCAGTATCACATTTGTATGCACAGATATAGTTGTGGTTATGGCTCTGGATACTTCACAGTCTTGATTTTTTACTCCTAAGATGCTTGTTTACCCTTATAAATTCTGCCACCAGCGTCTGTTTACCCTTGGAGCCTCTCACAGAACTGTAGCAGGTTACTGAAAAAGACCTGAAAATCTCAAAAAGCCACATTCTCAAAGTGGGGCTTTAAGATGTCTGTGTTGACATCCTGCAATGCAGAAAATGCCTCCTCTTAATTTTCTGTATATTTTCAATCCAAAGTCTGCCTTTCTTGTGAATCCCAGGTAGAGGCCAAAACTTACGTGAAGAGTCTAGGTGGGATGAACCTCACTCTGCATGTTTGGGTGTTACAGTAAGTAAAGTACAATCAAAAGAGAGATCCTCTCACATCATGTCCCTCGGTGACAGAGCAAGACTCTGTACTAAAAAAAAAAAAAAAAAAAAAAAAAAAAAAAAATTGTAAAAGCCAAAAGAGAGAGAATAGAGTGAGCTGATAAAAAGTTGTTTCTCAGAAAGTCTTCTTTATTTAAAGAAATAACTTTGATTATTGATTGGATATATATCATTAAGGTTTAGAGTATAGGATATAGTGTCTTATGTGGCATTAGTTTAATTTATACCTACTTGTGGCAATAGTAAACAGTTTCAAGAAATAGACAGTTGAAAGGGGGAGAAAGATATAATTGTGCTCTCATTTTAACATCTGAGTTTGATAACTAAAAGGACTTGCATTCCTCAGATAAAAGTTTATTTCCTGGCCGGGGGTGGTGGCTCACGCCTGTATCCTAGCACTTTGGGGGGCCGAGGTGGGTGGATCACCTGAGGTCAGGAGTTCAAGACCAGCCTGGCCATCATGGTGAAACCCCATCTTAAAAAAATAAAAATAAAAATAAATAAATAAATAAATAAAAGTTTACTTCCCCAAATCTCAAGACCTAGAGTTATAATTTGAGGCTGCAGATTTAGGTTCAAAATAGATGGAGTAGCAGCACATGCTACCTGCACATTCGGGCATTTTAGCAAGAGGAGAAAAAGGAAAGTGGAGATTCTCGTGTCTGCGTGTCTACTCAATGCACTCATGTTACTGTAGTTGGGTTTCTGGGTCCCATGATCTCTCAATCAGTTTTAGGTATTAAGACATAAGAGTCACTGAAAGAGGTAAAATGACTGACTGCTCCCCTGTAAAGTTTGTAGTCATCTCATCTAGCCTCTCTAGAAGTGACTGGAGAGGACTATAGATACCAACAGGCAGAGACACAATTTGGCCTGCTTATTTAGGAGACAGCATGCACTTTACAGCATTAACTGTAAGTTGACTAAAAGCCTGAGAGGAGCCGGGTGCAGTGACTCATGCCTGTAATACCAGTGCTTTAGGAGGCTGAGGAGGGTGAATCACGAGATCAGGAGTTCAAGACCAGCCTCATCAACATTGTGAAACTCTGTCTTTACTAAAAATATGAAAATTAGCTGGGTGTGATAGTGGGCACCTGTAATTCCAGCTACTGAGAAGGCTGAGGAAGGAGAATTGCTTGAACCTGGGAGGCGCAGGTTGCAGTGAGCCGAGATCAGGCCACTGCACTCTAGCCTGGGCAACAAAGCGAGACTCTGTCTCAAAAAAAAAAAAAAACCTCTGAGAGAAAAAGTCCCCTCTAGAGTAAAGTTTGGTTGGAACCTTATGTGTTTATACCATGTCTTCTAATTCTAGACAGTGCTTGACAGATATAATTAAAATAAAAATTTTCTCCAACTCCAGTAAAACTCCACAATAATATGACTGTTAAAAAACAAAACTCTAAGGCCAGGCACAGTGGCTAACAGCTGTAATCCCAGAACTTCAGGAGGCCGAGGCGGGCAGATCACCTGAGGTCAGGAGCTAGAGACCAGCCGACTAACATGGAGAAACCCCATCTCTACTAAAAATACAAAATTAGCTGGGTGTAGTGGCATATGCCTGTAATCCCAGCTACTCAGGAGGCTGAGGAAGGAGAATCACTTGAACTTAGGAGGCGGAGGTTGCGGTGAGCCGAGATCGCACCACTGCCCTCCAGCCTGGGCAAGAAGAGCAAAAATCCATCTCAAAAAAAGAAAGAAAGAAAACAGAACTGTAGGCCAGGCACGGTGGCTCACGCCTGTAATCCCTGCACTTTGGGAGGTCGAGGTGGGCAGAACACAACGTCAGGAGTTCAAGACCAGCCTGGCCAACATGGTGAAACCACATCTCTACTAAAAATACAAAAATTAGCCAGGCGTGGTGGTGGGCACCTGTAATCCCAGCTACTCTGGAGGCTGAGGCAGGATAATTGCTTGAACCCAGGAGATGGAGGTTGCAGTAAGCTGAGATCGTGCCACTGCCCTCCAGCCTGGGAGACAGAGTGAGACTCTGTTTTTTGTTTTTTAAAAAGCAGCATTTCAATTTTGTAAAATAAAAGACACTAAAATTATGCTTTATAATTATTTCTATTGGATAAATTAATAAGCATGTCAGACTAATACCTACTGTAATAATTTGGTAGCCGATTTTCTTTCGATATTAAATATTTAAGTGTTAATTTTAATGTACTAGTCCTGATGTGTGCAGGACTTTGAAAATTGTAACTGTATTATACAGTTAAAACACTTTATATTTGAAAAGTATGAGTAACGATGTTAAAATAACTAAGGAATTTATTCAAAGTAAATATTGTTGCCAAATATTCATACTATTGTAGAATATACTGTTTAATATATATAAATGCAAGTTGTCTAAAAACACTACACATAACTATGCTAACTGTTCTGAAGTAAACAGAAAAAATGTAACACTACAGACTTCGCCGTTCAGTTTATACACTAAACTGTTCTTGCTTTTGCACTGTAAGTACTTCAGCATGCAAATAATTACCTTGGATAATGACGTTCCTGTCAAAGGAACTTACTCTGTATCTTTAGTCTTTATCATTCTGTATTGCTGAATTTAATTCTACCTTTGTGTTCAACTTTCATGTGCTCTTAAAATGACCTTTACTCTGAACAAATTTGTGTGTACTTTTAATGACTGAAAATTTGAAAACTTAACCTTTACCAAACCAAAAACAAAGCAATGAATTTTAGATCCCAAATAAAGACAATTTTGACTTAAAAAGAATGACAAAAGGTTTACTTAGTTGTTAATATAATTTACACATATTTGTAAAAAGCAGAGAAAAATTTCTACAGATAATCTAAATGTTTTAATAAAACAAAGACAAACAAAACATCCACCGTTATTTTCATGTACGTGAATAAAGCCTCTTATTTTTAATTTATATTTTCTCCCAAAACAACCAGGTTAGTAGACATGTTCTTGAACTCTTGGACATCTGAATTGTGAACTTGAAAAAGAGTTTATGGTAGAAAAGCAGAAGAGAAAAAGGCGTTATAATAAATTGATGGGTGTATATAAATAAATTGAGTTGTCAGAGACCTATGAAGAGAATGAGATATGGACAAAATAATAGTGGGAGACTACGACATCCACAGGCACTAACAGACAACATTATTGGGGCAGAAAATTACAAAACTGTTACATGGTCGAATTCCTGAATAGACCAATAAAAAGGTCTGAAATTGAGACAGCAATTAATAGCCTACCAACCAAAAATAGTCCAGGACCAGATGGGTTCACAGCCTAATTCTACCAGAGGTACAAAGAGGAGCTGGTACCATTCCTTCTAAAGCTATCCCAAACAACAGAAAAAAAGGGAATCCTCCCTAATTCATTTTATGAGGCCAATATCATCCTGATAGCAAAACCTAGCAGAGACACAACTAAAAAAGAAAATTTCAGGCCAATATCCCTGATGAACATTGATGCAAAAATCCTTAATAAAATACAAACCGAATCCAACAGCACAACAAGAAGCTTATCCATCACAATTAAGTCAGCTTCATCCCCGGGATGCAAGGCTGATTCAATATACACAAATCAATAAATGTAATTCATCACATAAACAGAACCCAAGACAAAAACCACATGATTATTATCTCAATAAATGTAGAGAAGGCCTTCAACAAAATTCAACAACCCTTCAATTAAAAAGTTCCAATAAACTAGGTATCGATAGAATGTATCTCAAAACAGTAACAGCCATTTCCACAGCCAATATATTGAATGGGCAAAAACCGGAAGCATTCCCTTTGAAAACTGGCACAAGACAGGATGTCCTTTCTCACCACTCCTATTCAACATAGTATTGGAAATTCTGGCCAGGGCAATCAGGCAAGACAAAGAAATAAAGGGTATTCACCTGGGTAAAAAGGAAGTCAAATTGTCTCTATTTATAGATGACATGATTGCATATTTAGAAGACCCCATCGTCTAAGCCCAAAATCTCCTTAAGCTAATAAGCAACTTCAGCAAAGTCTCAGGGTACAAAATCAATGTGCAAAAATCAAGCATTCCTATATACCAATAACAGACAAACAGAGAACAAGTCAACTCCCATTCACAATTGCTGCCCTGGTGTGATTCCGTCCTGCGTGGCTGTTCTTTTGAGCAGTGGTCGTTTATCTGCGTCCGCCTTCTCTTCCACTAAGTGCATGCTGCCACCCCATGGAAGGTTTGATGGACATGGACATGAGCCCCCTGAGGCCCCAGAACTATTTTTTTGGTTGTGAACTAAAGGCAGACAAAGATTATCACTTTAAGGTAGACAATGATGAAAATGAGCACCAGTTATCTTTAAGAATGCTCAGTTTATACAGCAAGGCCATTTGATAAAACAATTTAAAAGTAAAAAAAAAAAAAAGGAGGGCCGGTGCATAGGATGAATTGCACATTGCTGAAGCAGAGGCAATGAATTATGAAGGCAGTCCAATTAAAGTAACACTGGTAACTCTGAAAATATCTGTACAGCCAATGGCTTCCCTTGGGGGCTTTGAAATACCACCACCAGTGGTCTTATTGAAGTGTGATTCAGGGCCAGTGCACATTAGCAGACAGCACTTAGTAGCTGTGGAGGAAGATACAGAGTCAGAAGATGAAGAGGAGGAGGATGTGAAACTCTTAAGTATATCTGGAAAGCAGTCTGCCCCTGCAGATGGTAGTATGGTTCCACAGAAAAACGCAAAACTTGGGGCTGACGAAGATGATGATAATTTTGATGAGAAAACTAAAGAAAAAGCACCAGTGAAGAAATCCATATGTGATACTCTAGCCAAAAATGCATAAAATTCAAAACAGAATGGAAAAGACTCAAAACCATCATCAACACCAAGATCAAAAGGACAAGAATCCTTCAAAAAACAGGAAAAAACTCCTAACACACCAAAAGGACCTAGTTCTGTAGAAGACATTAAAGCAAAAATGCAAGCAAGTATAGAAAAAGGTGGTTCTCTTCCCAAAGTGGAAGCCAAGTTCATCAATTATGTGAAGAATTGCTTCCGGATGACTGACCAGGAGGCTATTCAAGATCTCTGGCAGTGGAAGAAGTCTCTTTAAGAAAATAGTTTAAACAATTTGTTAAAAATTTTCCATCTTATTTCATTTCTGTAACAGTTGACACCTGGCTGTCCTTTTTACAATGTAGAGTGAGAATTTTCCCTACCATGTTTGATAAATGTTGTCCAGGTTCCATTGCCAAGAATGTGTTGTCCAAAATGCCTCCAGTTTTGAAAGATGGAACTCCACTCTTTGCTTGGTTTTAAGTATGTATGGAATTAAGATAGGACATAGTAGTAGCTAGCGGTGGTCAGACGTGGAAATGGTGGAGAGACAAAAATATACATGTGAAATAAAACTCAGTATTTTAATTTTAAAAAACCTCATTCACAATCACTACAAAGAGAATAAAATATCTAAGAATACAGCTAGCCAGGGAGGTGAACTAGGTTTATGATAAGACTGACAAAAAACTGCTTAAAGAAGTCAGAGATGAGCTGGGCGTGGTGACTCACGCCTGTAATCCCAGCACTTTGGGAGGCTGAGGTGGGAGGATCACCTGAGGTCGGGAGTTCAAGACCAGCCTGACCAACATGGAGAAACCTCATCTCTATTTTAAAAAATTAAAATGAAGTTTTAACAGTAAAAAAAAAAAAAAAAGAAGTCAGAGGTGAAACAAATGGAAAACCATTTTATGCTCATGGATAGAAAAGTTCAATATTATTAAAATGGTCACGCTGCTGAAAAATATTACAGATTTAATGATGTTTTTATCAAACTACTGAAAATTTTTCTTAACAGAAAATAAAAACTATTTGATAACTGATACAGAGACAAAAAAGAACCCAAATAGTCAAGGCAATCATAAGCAAAAAGAACCAAGCTTAAGTCATTACATTACCTAAACTATAATCCATAGCTACAGTAAACAAAGCGACATGATACTGGTACAAAAACAAACTCATAGACCAATGCAATAGACTAGAGAGCCCAGACATAATGTCACACGCCTACAATCATCTAGTCTTTGACAAAGCTGACAAGAGGAATGTGAAAAGAATTCCCTATTTAATAAATGGTGCTGGAATAACTAGTTAGCACTATGTAGAAGATTGAAACTGGACGCTTTCATCACACAATATACAAAAATCAACTCAAAGAGTTAAATGTAAAACTTCAAATTACAGAAAAAGAAAAAAGCGAGGCAACTTAGGAAAGACCATTCTAGACACAGAAACCAGCAAAAATTTTAAAATAGAAATGCTAAAAGCAATAGCAAAAAAAAGCAGTAATTGACAAATGGAACCTAATTAAACTAAAAAGCTTATTCACAGCAAAGGAAACCATCAATACAGTAAACAAACAACACACAGAATAAAAGAAAATATCAGCAAACTATGCTTTTGACAAAGGTACAATACCCGTAATTTATAAGAAACTTAAACAAGTTTACAGGAAAAAAGACCTAACTAAAAAGTAGACAAAAAACAGGAAAAAGATGTTTTTTAAAAGAAGATATACATATGGCTAACAAGCATATAAAAAACGCTCAGCACTAATCACTAGAGAAATTCAAGGAAATACCACAATGAAATATCTCACACAAGTGAGAATAGCTAGTATTAGAAAGTCAAAAGGTAACAGATGCGGGCAAGGTTACACAGAAACAAGAATGCTTATACACTGCCAGTGGGAGTGTAAATTTGTTCAACTATTATGAAAAGCAGTGTGACGATTCCTCACAGAACTAAAAACAGAATTACCTTTTGACCTAGCAACCTCATAATTGAGCATATACCCAGTAAAATATAAATTATTCGATTATAAAGACATACGCATCTTTATATTTTTTTCTTTCTTTCTTTCTTTTTTTTTAAGATGGGGTTTCACCATGATGGCCAGGCTGGTCTCGAACTCCTGACCTCAGGTGATCCACCCACCTCAGCCACCCAAAGTACTAGGATTACAGGCGTGAGCCACCAAGCCCAGCTGACATACACATCTTTATTATAGCACTATTCACAATAGCAAAGACATGGAATCAACCTAAATGCTTATCAGTTGTTTGTATACTGGATAAACAAATATGATATGGTTGGGCATGGTGGCTCATACCTGTAATCTCAGCACTTTGGGAGGTCGAGGCAGGTAGACTGCCTGAGCTCAAAAGTTTGAGATCAGCCAGAGCAATATAGCAAGACTCCGTTTCTACAAAAAATACAAAAAAAAAAAAAAATTAGCCAGGACTGCTGGTGTGTGCCTGTAGCCCCAGCTATCTGGGGAGCTAAAGTAGAAGAAAACTGCTTAAGCCCAGGAGGTTGAGGCTGCAGTGAGCTGAGATCATGCCACTGCATTCCAGTCTGGGCAAAAGAGTCAGACCCTATCTTCAAAGATAAAATAAAGGTTTAATAAAAATAAAATATGGTACATATATACATATATATACACACACACATTTTACTTTTAGAATTGGCGATTTTATTTTTCTTTCTATGGCCAGACTGTCATGGAGCCTCATTATTTCAGGCTCATATGCATGCATGGCCAGTGTCCCGCTGTGGTAAAAAAACTCAGCAATGGACTTGGTGAACTGGGCTTCCCACTGCTGCTTTGTTCTCCCACTGAGGAAGGTCAGCCTCAAGATGTATTTGTCATCAAACCTTTTAAGACTGGAGGACAGCTGCCAAATATCATCAGGATCCATTCCCGTAGGATCTTTCCTGTGGGCCAGAAGAAAGATGCTCTTCTCCTTATATGAGGTATAAATGGTCAGAATCCCCATTATCTCAAAATAGGATATGACACACAATGCCAAAATGGGTTTGGACTCTGGAAAGGGATGCATATAATCCCAAATCAAAACTACTATGGCAAAGAAACAGGAGATTGTACAGATGATGAGGCGACCGTCAATTAGACCAAAATTCTCCACATATTTGTATTTTTCCAGAAGTACATTTTTGGCAGAATCATCCAAAGAGTGTTTCACAGCTGATCCATCCTACTTGTCAATTTTTACAGGCGTATTGTCTATCTTCCCTTAACCCACAAGCCACTATGGCCAATGCCTGTCCTATAGCTGGAACCACCGCCAGCCCCACTACTCAGTACAAAAATATTCTAGAATACTGTGTGGCCGTTAAAACACACACACACACACACACACACACACACACACACACCACACAAATATGATGTCCTTTGAAGTGACATGAATGAAGCTGGAGACCATTATTCTTAGAAAACCAATGCGGCAGCAGAAAACCAAATGCGTGTTATTTCTAATTAAGAGCTGAATAATAAAAACACATAAACACAGAGGGGAAAACAGGCCTAGCTGAGGTTGGAAAATGAGAAAACAAAGAGGATCAGAAAAAGGACCTGTTTGGTGCTATGCTTAGTATCTCAATGACAAAATAATCTGCATACCAAACCCCCATGACATGATTTTAGCTGTATAAAAAACCTATGTGTACCCCTGAACCAAAAATAAAAGTTAAGCAAATAAAAATCTATGAGTGGGAAACAGTGCAATGTGGGCGGAAGAACTGGTTTGTGCTACAGATAGCTGCTCAGGTGGAGGTACACTCTGATGTATTTCTGTGTTTATGCAGGCAGATGAGATTAAGAACAGGTGGTCCAGAACCCTCAGTTGGTGGGAAAAACGGGTTGCTGTTGCAGATTCAGTGTCTAGGGGTGAGGATATACCAGGAGACCTGTAGACACTTTTGTAGATTTTTGCTAAGAAACACTAGAATCAAAAATGCTGTTGTCCAAGGTTACAGTAATCAAAACAGCATGGTACTGGTACCAAAACAGAGATATAGACCAATGGAACAGAACAGAGGCCTCAGAGGCAACGCCACACATCTACAACCATCGGATCTTTGACAAACCTCACAAAAACAAGCAATGGGGAAAGGATTCCCTGTTTAATAAACGGTGTTGGGAAAACTGGCTAGCCATGTGCAGAAAGCAGAAACTGGATCCCTTCCTGACACTGTACACTAAAATTAACTCCAGATGGATTAAAGACTTAAACATAAGACCTAACACCATAAAAACCCTAGAAGAAAATCTAGGCAAAACCATTCAGGACATAAGGATAGGCAAGGACTTCATGACCAAAACACCAAAAGCATTGGCAACAAAAGCCAAAATAGACAAATGGGATCTAATTAAACTCCAGAGCTTCTGTACAGCAAAAGAAACAATCACTAGAGTGAACCAGCAAGCAACAGAATGGAAAAAAATGTTTGCAATCTACTCAACTGACAAAGGGCTAATATCCAGAATCTACAAAGAACTAAAACAGATTTACAAGAAAAAAACAAACCCATTCAAAAGTGAGTGGAGGATATGAACAGACACTTTTCAAAAAACATATATGAGCCCAACAAACATATGAAAAAATGCTCATCATCACTGGTCAGTAGAGAAATGCAAATCAAAACTACATTGAGATATCCTCTCACACCAGTTAGAATGGCAATCATTAAAAAATCCGGAGACAACAGATGCTGGAGGGGATGTGGAGAAATAGGAACACTCTTACACTGTTGGTGGGAGTGTAAATTAGTTCAACCATTGTGGAGGACAGTGTGGCGATTCCTCAAGGACCTAGAAATAGAAATTCCATTTGACCCAGCAAATCCCATTACTGAGTATACAGCCAAAGGATTATAAATCGTTCTATTATAAGGACACATGCACATGAATGTTCACTGCAGCACTGTTTGCAATAGCAAAGACCTGGAACCAACCCAAATGTCCATCGATGATAGATTGGACAGGGAAAACGTGGCACATATACACCATGGAATACTACGCAGCCACAAAAAACGATGAGTTCGTGTCCTTTGTAGGGACATGGATGAACCTGGAAACCATCATTCTCAGCAAACTGACACAAGAACAGAAAATCAAACACTGCATGTTCTCATTCATAGGTGGGTGTTGAACAATGAGAACATGTGGACACAGGGAGGTGAGCATCACACACTGAGGTCTGTCGGGGCGAACTAGGGGAGGGACGGCAGAGGGTGGGGAGTTGGGGAAGGATAACATGGGGAGGAATGCCAGATATAGGTGATGGGGAGGAAGGCAGCAAACCACATTGCCATGTATGTACCTATGCAACAATCCTGCATGTTCTTCACATGTACCCCAAAACCTAAAATGCAATAAAATATTATTTTTAAAAAATGCTGTTGTCAAATTTCTCAGGGTGGTGCCTAGTCCTGGGAGAGGTGTGGACATGTTAATATCTAGTGGGTAAGCCTGTGAGTGGGAATCCTGTGGTGACAGCTGTGGGAAAGGGGGTCTGCTATCAGAGTTCTTTTCTCTAAGTTTTTATCCTCTCTCATCCTGGGAGGAGACTTGGAATCACAAGACAATGGGCAGTGTAACAGCCTGTGTACAGGAGAACAGAGCTGTCCATTCCCAGACAACAAATTCCAGGCCAGGCCTCGGTGATACCTTTTTTTCTTGTACCAAATTGGTAGAGTTTGCTGAACACCAAGCCATTCTCCAACACCAACTCACTGACTAACATTTGAATTTGAATTACCCCATCCAGAGTCAGCACAGACCCTAATTGAGTGCTCAGTCTCACAACACTGTCCTAATGGCAGACGCCAGTCACAAACCCCATGGGCCCAACTATACTTCTGAGCTACTGTTTAAAAACTGTGAACTCCTGTAAACTCCCTCAAGTTTCATAATTTGATAGAGCTACTCATACAACTCAGCAAAACACTGTAGTTACATTTATCAGCTTATTATAAAAAATGTGCTGGGCACGGTGGCTCATGCCTGTAATCCCAGCACTCTGGGAGACCAAGGCGGGAGGATCACGAGGCCGGCGATCGAGACCATCCTGGCTAACTCAGTGAAACCATGTCTCTACTAAAAATACAAAAAATTAGCTGGGCGTGGTGGCACATACCTGTAGTCCCAGCTACACAGAAGGCTGAGGCGGAAGAATCGCTTGAACCTGGGAGGTGGAGGTTGCAGTGAGCCGAGATCACACCATTGCACTCCAGCCTGGGGGACACAGCGGGACTTCGTTTCAAAACAAACAAACAAACAAACAAACAACAACAACAACAACAAAAAAACAGAAAAAGTCAAATATAAGACATGTACAGGACAAAGAAAAAACAAATGGAGAAAGATGAAGCACACACATAATTCCGGTAAATATCTGTGATTAATAAAATTCTCTATCCTTTGTATTCTCCAGAAACAGTTTATGGAAAAAAACGTGGTTTCCATTATGACTTAGTTGGTGTTCTTTTTTCTTTTTTTTTTTTTTTTTTTTTGAGACGGAGTTTCGCTCTTGTTACCCAGGCTGGAGTGCAATGGCGCGATCTCGGCTCACCGCAACCTCCGCCTCCTGGGTTCAAGCAATTCTCCTGCCTCAGCCTTCTTTTTTCTTACTTATCACATAGCACTTACTCAGACATAGACTGCACATTTTCTTTATGTTCTTATTAAAAAAAAAAAAAAAATCAGCTAAATTTTTCTTCAATGGTCAAAATATTTTTTAATCAAACTTCAGTTTACCTCCTTCCCACAGGCTCATGAACATTCAGCTACACTAAATCTGAGTCAAAATACAATCCCATTTTATGTCCTTCCTAAGGACATGCTGACTTTAGAGTAAAACATTAATCTAGAATCTGATTTTTCACCCACCATTTGCACTTTCCATTCCATCTTCCTTCTAATCTTGTTTGTTCCTTCCTATAAAAGAAAGCCCTTGTCTGCCTGAACTTTGTAATTTTTACAGATCTTATAGTAGATATTTCCTGTTGCAATACTCCTTTGGAATTTAATTTTCTTTACATTAATCTAACTTTGCTTTATTTTAAATAGTGTAGAAACTTGTAAATCATTAACAACTTCATCTTTACAAAAATCCTACCGGTTATTTTCCTTCTGAACTTTAACTGCATTTGCCTGTGGGTCCCCAGCTTTCCAGGGTTCTGTAGCTTCTTTCACTATAAAGGTTTCTTCCATGGCTGGGGTGAGCAGGCTGGGACATCTGCAAGGGAGGGTCTTCAGAAAAAAACTAACAGGGCCATTAATAATCTTCTTTTGCAGGCTCAATATTACCCTTAGCTTGGAGGCACTACGTTCAAGCTTTGCTTTCCATGTCAGAGTTATTAATTTGGTTTTCAAAACTACACGTGTGAAAAATTCAGCAACATTACTCAAACACAATGTTCATCTAAGGGGATAAAATTATAAGGTGCTTAAATTTTACATCTCAATGAGAAAAGCAAAAGTATTCCTTTCAGACAATATATGTCTTATTGTCTTTTTTCATTAAAAATCGTGTAGTAAACAATTAGTCATAAGGGAACATGTCTAGGAGGTACCAAGTTTATCTCATAAAATTTAGCATGCAACTCAGAAGTCAAGATAACGGGATACAAAACAGAGATATTCACCATCACAAATTTACCCTGCAAAAAGAGGAAGTGGTATTTTTATGAGTCTACATAACTCACCAATTACCACATTTTCATGTGGAAATGTATTCTTCTTCTACTTTTTTTTTTTTAAATGAAGTTTTGCTCTTTCATCCAGGTTAGGGTGAAGTAGCGTGTGTGATCTTGGCTCACTGCAACCTCCATCCCCTGGGTTCAAGCAATTCTCCTGCCTCAGCCTCCCGAGTAGCTGGACTTATAGATGCCCATCACCACACCCAGATAATTTTTGTATTTTTAGTAGAGACGGAGTTTCACCACGTTGGCCAGGCTGGTCTCAAACTCCTGACCTCGAGTGATCCACTGGCCTCAGCCTCCCAAAGTGCTAGGATTACAGGTGTGAGCTACCTCGCGTGATCGTAAATGCATTCATTTCTACAGCCAAAATGCAGGAGAGAGATTTTCTATTGTTTTTCTTGGTAGCATTTTAAAAGTGAAGCCTTGAAATTCTGCTTGAAATCATCTAGTCATGAAAAACACACCTGAAAATATTTCTAAACTCACTTTGGGAGAGAAAAAGGTAAATCATAATCTTTTTCTTTTTTCTTTTTTTTCTGAGACAGAGTCTCACTCTGTTGCCCAGGCTGGAGTGCAGTGGCACTATCTTGGCTCACTGCAACCTCCACTTCCCAAGTTCTAGCTACAAGCGCGTGCCACCACACCTAATTTTATATTTTTAGTAGAGACAGGCTTTCACCACTTTGGCCAGGTTGGTCTCGAACTCCTGACCTCAGGTGATCCACCCACCTCGGCCTCCCATAGTGCTGGGATTACAGGTGTGAACCACTGCACCTGGCAATAATTTTTAACAAATGAATTACAGAACTAATTTTTTTTTCTGAAATGCATTAACTTTTATGCCCTTTGTAGGTATTTTCTTACCTTTTAAACTCTTCTAATAAAATGCAATTTACAGTTAAAAAACTAAAGTCAATACAAGTGAATAAATCTTTTCAAGGTGACAAACACAGGGAGTAGCAATGTTGATTAAAAAAAGAGATGTGTCAGGCCGGATGCGGTGGCTCACACCTGTAATCCCAACACTTCAGGAGGCCGAGGCAGGTGAATCACCTGAGGTCAGGCGTTTGAAACCAGCCTGGCCAATATGGTGAAACTTCATCTCTACTAAAAATACAAAACATTGGCTGGGCGCGGTGTCTCACGGTTATAATCCCAGCACTTTGGGAGGCTGAGGCGGGCAGATCACAAGGTTAGGAGTTCAGGACTAGCCTGGCCAACACGGGGAAATTCTGTCTCTACCAAAAATACAAAAATTAGCTGGGCGTGGTGGTGCGTGCCTATAGTCCCAGCTAGTTGGGAGGCGGAGGCAGGAGAATCGCTTGAACCAGGAAGTTGGAGGTTGCAGTGAGCCGAGATTGCGCTACTGCACTACAGCCTGGCGACAGAGCGAGATTCCGTCTAAAAAATAAATAAAATAAATGTACATAACCGATTACTGAATTTGCTTCTCTTCATCATGAATCTTTCCTTCAAGATCCTTCCATCAACCACAAACAATTTTTGAACCACTCCCTGTTTAAATTCTTAAGTATTTTCACGATAACTCCCTAAATTTTTAATAGGAGAAGAGAAACTGAGAACCTCATAAACCAAACCAAAGCTCCTCCTATTCATCAACCCGCACCCCGGGTCAGGATTCTCTCCTGACGACCTTCTGGGGGTCGCTAGGAGAGACAATCTGGGAAAGATGCGGTGCTGCGTGTGCAGAGCTCCCAGAGAGGGCGAGGCCAGGGCACAGTCACTGCACGGAGAAGAGACCGGAAACCCGGGGTCCCACTGTCAGCGCAGCGGCCATCTTACTGCTGAAGAGGAGTGAGGCCGATCTGGGCAAGAAGAACTCGGGGCGCAAGAACTGCGGGGAGGCCTGAGTCCGCCATAGCCACTTCCCACTGGTTCCGACCACCCCCTTCCACTCTCTAGGGATGTGGGACCCGGCACTCTCACCATTTCTAGGCTTCCAGGGGACCCTGGCATCTTAGCTGTGGATCTCCAGTACCAGCAGGTCGCAGGGCCACAGAGACTCGGCCTCTAGGAACAAAGGACACAGAACAGCGACGATGAAACCCAGACCCCCGGCTGCAGCAAGAAACAAACCCGCCGCCATATCCCGGAAACCGCCCTTTCTGCTCCAGCTGCATGCCTGATTGGACAGTTCCCAGGGTAGCGTCGCTGATTGGTCAAGGTTTAAGACCCCGCCCCCTGGGGCCCTGAGTGACAGAAGGCATGGCCAAACGCTGGGCTGAATGAAGACAGAGTGACAGCCAAAGGTGCAGACTTTTCAGGCAGGGCTTCCTCCCTGCGCTGAGCAAGGCCCACCCCAGAGGGTGTTTGCCTTTAGCTTAGTGCATAAGATCTCCCATATTTGTAAATAATATACTATATGGCTGCTCACACATGAAAAGAATAGAGTAACAATTATTTTTAAATTTCAGCTTTTATAACCTTCCTGGCTTCTGGTCCTTTGAGCAGGCAGCCTGAGATTTGTTTTGTTTTGTTTTCTGTTTATAAGGAGTTTTTTCTCTGTGGCCCAGGCTGGAGTGCAATGGCGCGATCTTGGCTCACTGCAACCTCCGCCTTCCCGGTTCCAGTGATTCTCCTGAAAAGTAGCTGGAATTACAGGCACGCGCCACCACGCCCGGCTAATTTTTTTGTGTTTTAGTTGAGTCGGGGTTTGATGATGTTGGCCAGGCTGGTCTCGAACTCCTGACCTCGGGTGATACGCCCACCTCGGCCTCCCAAAGTGCTGGGATTACAGGCGTAAGCCACTGCGCCCGTCCAACCTGAGATTTTTAAAAGGACATAATCCTTCGACATAAAATGCGAACCACATGTGAATTTTAAATTTCCTACTAACCAAACTTTAAAAACAAGAAACACGTTGGGCGCGGTGGCTCAGCCTGTAATCCCAGCACTTTGGGAAGCAGAGGCAGGCAGATCACCTGAGGTCAGGAGTTCGAGACCATACTGGCCAACATGGTGAAACCCCGTCTCTACTACAAATACAAAAATTAGCCGGGCTTGGTGGTGAGCGCCTGCACTGCACTCCAGTCTTGGGTGACAGAACGGGACCCTATCTCAAAAAAAATTTAAACTCTACTATGTAACCATAGCCTTTACAATATAATCTGCTACAGAAAATAAATTTCTAACCATTGCCTTATTTACTCTAAATCATAGAAAATAAGACCTAACAAATGATGCCCATTCAAAAGAGCATCGGCCTCCTGGTAATGCTCTGTAACCTATTCTGAGTAAGATTTTTTTTTTTTTTTTTTTTAAGATAGAGTCTCACTCTGTTGTCCAGGCTGGAGTGCAGTGGTATGATCTCGGCTCACTGCAACCCTCACCTCCCGGGTTGAAGCAATTCTCCTGTCTCAGCCTCCTGAGTAGCTAGGACTACAGGCGCCCGCAGCCATGCTTGGTTAATTTTCATATTTTTAGTAAAGACGGGGTGTCACCATATTGGTCAGGCTGGTCTTAAACTCCTGACCTCAAATGATCCTCCCACCTTGGCCTTCCAAAGTGCTGGGATTACAGGCATGAGCCACCATGCCCGGCCTGAGCAAGATTTTTTATAATTAACAAAGTAGGTTAAACGCAGTGGATCAATATTCTGTTTCTGATAACACGAGACCACAAATGTCTCATTAAAACTTCTCATCCACATTAGCCCTTCATCTCTTACCTCTAAAAACATCCACTGCGAGGCCGCCGGGGCAGCGCACGCCCCGGGGGTGGAGCTGAGGAAGGCGGCACGAGGCTCGTTTTAACTCCGCCCAGTCCCCCAGGACCGCGCGTCGCACGCGGGCTGCAAACTAAAGTGTGAATGAAGTCACAGATGTGCTGGGCTCCGCAAGGATGTGGGCGACTAGAAGGGCTGAGAGGAAACAGACGAGGCCGGGGTGAGTAGGGGCTGGAATCCGACGGCGCGAGGCGGCGGCTCTGGCACCCCCAATACTGAAGTTCAGCCTGCTGCGGGAACCCTAAAGGACCCGGCCTCCTGGCCCCGAGCACGGGGGAGGCAGCAGGAAGCCCGCTGGGCAGGCTTCTCTGACGTTCGCCCACACCAACCTCTAAGCGGAGGGGACACCCAGATTCCACTGAGGATGCATCCTGGTCGGCTGTAGCTCCCAGGCGTCCTCTTTCAGGAAGAGGGGCGTGACCCGGGCTCAAGGGAAGATCCCTGCGAATGTGAAGCTAGGTTTGGCTTCTGTTCCCCAAGGGGATTGAGAGTGGGAGGAAGGTGCTTCAGAGGCTCGGGGACGGGGTTTGAGGGGAGGCTTCTCTGAAGAGGGAAATCAGGGCGTAGTGCTCGGCTCAGAGGTTATTTCCTGGTCCAGAACCGCTCCTTTCAGCTCCTGGCGTTGGAGCACTCACTCGTCCCCGGCCACACTGGAGGCCGTGAGTTA
>PVKV010015657.1:0-33107 GCA_004027835.1 Alouatta palliata
TTTTTTTTTTTTTTTTTTTTTTTGTGAGTCGTAGTCTTGCTCTCTTGCCCAGGCTAGAGTACAATGGCTCAGTGTCAGTTCACTGCAACCTCCGCCTCCCAGGTTCAAGTGATTCTCCTGCCTCAGCCTCCCAAGTAGCTGGGATTACAGGTGCCTGCCACCACACCCAGCTAATTTTTGTATTTTTAGTAGAGACAAGGTTTCACTGTGGTTGGCCAGGCTGGTCTCAAACTCCTGATCCATCCACCTCGACCTCCCAAAGTGCTAGGATTACAGGCGTGAGCCACCACACTCTGTCAATTTTTGTATTTTTAGTAGAGACAGGATTTCACCATGTTGGCCCAGCTGGTCTTGAACTCCAAATCTTAGGTGATCTGCCTACCTTGGCCTCCCAAAGTGCTGGGGTGACAGGCATGAGCCACTGTGCCTGGCCTTCAATTGTAATTCTAAGAAAATTTATTTTTATATCTGAAGTTTATTAAAACTAATTCTTTAAGGAAATGGATATGGATTACCGTCCTTGTGACAAAGTGAACCATCTTATGAGAGACATAAGAATGTGAGGGAAGAAGTCCTGACTCCTCAAGGTGAATAAAGTAAGTATTTGTGGAACATAAAATGTCCTTGTAGGCCAGGCACAGTGACTCGAGCTTGTAATCCTACCACTTTTGGAGGCCGAGGCAGGAAGAGCACTTGAGCCCAGGAGTTTAAGATAACATAGGCAACATAGTGAGATCCCTGTCTAAATTTTTTTTTTTAAAGTCTCTGTCTATCCTTTTCCCTGGTTTTACTTACAGGCGAAATTGGTACAGATTCTGAGTCACCAGGATCTGCTTGGCAACTCTTAGTAGAGCCCGAGTGTGTGTATGTGTCTGTGCGCTTGCGCCTCTCAGAAGCAAAACTCTTAGTTTTGCTGAGTCCGAATGTGTGTGTGTGCGCGCCTCTGAGAAGGTTTCTCCAAAGTACTTTGGGTTGAGTTTTTTGTAACTCTGCTATCGTGACTCTTGATGTGAAATGTCCTTTATTTATTATTGGCAGGTACTTATTGGCCTAGGGGATGGAAGTAAAGGAACTTTCTGCTAGCTTTCTTTGTCAAATATTGTGAGTATGTGTGCCTTAGTGAGGTTGCTCAAGATGATAACCAAGGTCGCTCTAGCCTTTTCCCAGTGTCTATATCAAGCTGTCAAACAGTAGGATTCTCTGCAGCAGTAATGACTTTGTGGCTGTAGTGACTCATCAGGATATCACTTAGGCAGCAGCTATCTATCTGGAGACATAATTTCCAACAGGTATGAAGGTATGAATCTGTTAGCCTATGCCTTCATCATTTCTGTCTAGGAGAAGGGGTCAGCCATCATGCACTGTCAGGCAGAGCCTTTCATCCCACCATTCCTGCGAAGTGTATTTCTGTCAGTGTCATATGTCCTTAGCTTTCTTTGTTGTCAAGTCTCTGGGAGATTGTGGGTACGTATTATCTCCTTCTGCTGTGTGTGCCATTGCACTGGGACTTGGGGAGAGGAGTAAGAAGTATTGTGTTAAAATGTTAATCCCTTTCAGTGGTTGCGCAGTTGTGAGTCCTAGCTCTCTCAGACTATTGGCATTCGGTGTGCTGGAATTAGCATTTTATTTTCTCAAATATACTAATGTGATGTTTGTTGTCTATTCTTATTTAGCCAAATTAGTCACTAAAATGCTCTTTTAGAAGATAACTCTGGGAGAGATATTCATTTCTCTGAAATTTTTATTCTCCTTCCTTCCCTCCCCCTCCCTCTTTCTTTCCTTCTTTTCCTTCCTTTCTTTTCTCTCTTTCTTCTTTCTTTTTTTTTCCTTCCTTTCTCTTCCTTTTTTTTTTTTTTTTTTTTCTTATTTTATCTTATTGGAGACAAGGTCTCCCTCTGTCACCCAGGCTGGAGTGAAATGGTGCAGTCATGGCTCACTGCAGCCTTGATCTCCTGTGCTGAAGCAATCCTCCCAACTCAGTTCTCTATAGTAGCTGGGACTATAGGTGTCCACTAGCACACATGGCTAATTTTTGTATTTTTTTTTGTTGTTGTTTGTTTTTGTTTTGTAGAGACAGGGTTTCCCCACATTGCCCAGGCTACTCTTAAGCTCAAGCAGTCTACCTACCTTGGCCTCCCAAAGTACTAGGATTCCAGGTATGAGCCACTATGCCTGGCCTTTTTTTATTATTTAAAAATTTTTATTTTTTAGAGATGTAGGGTTCTGTTCTGTTGCCCAGGCTGGAGTGCAGTGGTACTATCAGAGCTCATTGCAGCTTTGAACTCCTGGACTTAAGCAATCCTCTCACCTCAGCCTTCTGGGTAGCTGACTACAGGTGCCTGACACTATGTTCGGCCAATCAAAAAAAAACAATTTGTGTAATAGAATATTGTTTGCTAGGAAAAAAAATAAAAAAATAAAAATAAAAAAATTTGTTTGTAAATGTGGGTTTTTTTTTTTTTTTTTTTTTTTAAGAGACAGGGTTTCACCATGTTGGCCAGGATGGTCTCGATCTCTTGACCTCGTGATGCCCCTGCCTCGGCCTCCCAAAGTGCTGGGATTACAGGTGTGAGCCACCATGCCCGGCCAGATGTGGGGTCGTGCTGTGTTGCCCAGGCTGCTCTTGAACTCCTGGCCTCAAGTGATCCTCCAGCCTGGGCCTCCCAAAGTGCTGGGATTAGAAGCAAGAGCCACTGCACCCAGTCTTACTCCCCTTTGTGTATGATACTAATCAGTCTTACTTTTTTTTTTTTTTTTTTGAGAGGGAGAATCACTCTGTCACCCAGGGTGGAATACAGTGGTGAGATCTCGGCTCACTACAACCTCCGCCCCCAGGTTCAAGTGATTCTCCTGCCTCAGCCTCCTGAGTAACTGGGATTACAGGCACTTGCCACTGTGCCTGGCTAATTTTTGTATTTTTTGTAGAGACAGGGCTTCACCATCTTGGCTAGGCTGGTCTTGAACTCCTGACCTTGTGATCCACCCTCCTTGGTCTCCCAAAGTGCTGGGATTACAGACGTGAGCCACTGTGTCCAGCCCAGTCTTACTTTCTTAAGAGCAACGAAAAAGGGTTCTGTTATCATCTGATGTAAAAATTCCTTTAAACACTGACTTTTTTCTGGTCTGAGGAATGAAGGTTGTGGAATACATGAAGTTTTATGAAATAGTGTTGTGTGTGTGTGTGTCAGCAAAATTAAGAGAGTTTGGGTTACTGAAGATAAGAGTGTTTTTGAAAGTGTGTATAGGAAGCCAAATCTTAAATGTGGTCTGTCTTTGTGATTAAAATTAGAGCAATAGGAAGGCCAGGTATGGTGGCTCACACCTGTAATCCCAGCACTTTGGAGGCTATGGTAGGAGAGTCACTTGAGCCCAGGAGTCGAGTCCAGCCTACGAAACAAAGCGAGACCTCGTCTCTACAAAAAATTGTTAAAAAATTAGCTGGATGTGGTAGCACATGCTTATTGTCCCACCTATATGGAAGGCTGAAGTAGGAGGATCACTTGAGCCTGGAAGGTCAAAGCTACAGTGAGCCATGATTGTGCCACTGCACTCCAACCTGGGCAACAGAATGAGAGATACTGCCTCAAAAAAAAAATAATAATAATAGAGCAACAGGGGAAAGCTTATGTTTTTAGAGATGAGAATGCTGTTTGTGAGGCCATGATGGAAAAAAATAGTGAAGAACCTAGTTTGTTGGAAACTTAAGTTGGTAGTAAAGACATAATACTATCTGAAACACTGTAGTACTTAAATTGCGTGCATTTCAAGTAGCAGAACCAAGTACCTGTATGTTTAAGGTTGTAGAGTTACCTAAAACAGTTGTCACTCCAAAAGCTCCTCATTGAGAAGCATCTGGCATCCTAGCCAGAGCTCATCTGTATAACTTATGGCTTGAATCACGCCATTCTTCTGGGAAACTTCAGTTTCAGTACTTTTTCCTGATTGCCCTCAGGAGAGGTATTAGTGGAAACATAAGAAAATGCATTCTAAAATGAGTGTATAGGTTCATATCCTAGCTAGAAAAAAATTAAAACAGTTAATGAGTACAAACCAAGGATTATTGAAGATTCTTACTCTCGAGAGTTGGGGTATTCAAGAAAATTAAAAGCAAATTTAAGGATTGGTGACTTAATTACACATTTTGGCTACTTATCCACTGATTGACTTTTTTTCTTTTTGAGATGGAGTCTCCCTCTGTTGCCCAGGCTATAGCATAGGGTTGCAATCTTGGCTCACTACAACCTCTGCCTCCCGGGTTCAAGTGATTCTCCTGCCTTAGCCTTTCAAGTTGCTGGGATTACAGGCATGTGCTACACCCCCGGCTAATTTTTGTATTTTCAGTAGAAACAGGGTTTCACCATGTTGGCCAGGCTGGTCTTGAACTCCTGACCTCAGGTGATCTGCCTGCCTTGGCCTCCCAAAATGCTGAGATTACACATGTGAGCCACCGTGCCTGGCCCAGTGATTGAGACTTGACTGGACATGAAGCAGTATAATGTAGCAGTATAATATAGTATTCTGGAAGCAAACTACCAGGGGTTGCATCTTCGCTCCATCATTTTCTAAGGTGTACTTGAACAAGTGTCTTAACCCCTCTGTGTTTTAGTATACTCTCACATATGTCTAGGGATTAAACAAGTTAATGCATGTAAGGTGATTAGAACTGGGACTGGCACAAAGTGAATGTTGAGTGTATGTTTGTTGTTATCACGACTTCTGATCTGAAACAAAGTCTTAAGTCTTAAGCTCTGGTCTTGGCTTAATGGACTATATAGCAAAAAGAGGATTTGGTGGCAGTGCCTAGGAGAATTTTTTTTCTCCATCAACAGTACTTCTCATTTAGCCTGTTGATTGATACTAATTATCAAGTGACTCCTTCCAGGCTTTCCTAGTTGGAGTTTCTTTTTTTTCCTTTCTTGAGACAGGGTCTCATTCTGTCTGCTAGGCTGGAGTGCAGTGGTACGATCTCAGCTCACTGCCACCTCCACTTTTGGGGCTCAAGCCATTCTCATGCCTCACCCTCCCAAGTACCTGTGGCTACAGACACGTTCCCAGCTGATTTTTGTGTTTTTGTAGAGACGGGGTTTTGCCATGTTGCCCAGGCTGGTCTCGAACTCCTGAGGTCAAAGTGATCTGCCTGCCTCAGCCTCCCAAAGTGCTGGGATTACAGGAGTGAGCTACCATGCCAAGCCCTTAGTAGGAGTTTCTGCTGCCTTAGCCTTTAAGAGAGAATCTTAAATTTTCTAAAGTGAAAGAGTAGGAGACAGTATCACATGGAGTATGGTTAGGCCATATAGGAAATCTAGCCTGTGGTTTTAAAACCCTAAGTTATAAATTAGCTGGGTATAGTGGTACACATCTGTAGTCCTAGCTACTCCAGAGGCTGAGGTAGGAGGATCGCTAGTTCCAGGTTGGAGTGAGCTGTGATGGTGCCACTGTACTCCAGCCTGGGCAACAAAGTGAGATGCCGTTTCTCAGAGCACAGCAAAATACCCTAAGCTTGGATAACCAGCCCATTATTTGCCACATCTCAGGCTCTTTAATTATGAGAGGTGCTCTAAACTGGATTCAATTTAATTATCTCAGATTTGAAAAGTAAACATTTATCATTTGGCAGGTTTAAGAGAACCTTCTGATAGTTTCCTACAATGGGTTTATAATTATTTTTGTCACAAATAAATCATGGTTTATTTCTATGGATTAAAGTAGTTCTTAATTTGTTCTAAATTGGAAATATGCCTATGTTTTAACCTTGTGCTTCTGTATTGTTACACCTCATTAGCTCAGGGGTTGTACAAAGGCATAGTTCAATTTGTCATCTTGATTATAACTTTGGTTTATGACCTTATGTACTTTGAGATGGTATAGGCTTGGTAGCACAGAAAGATTTAGAATTCCAGTTTCATTACCTCCTGAATCTTTTGTTAACTTCTTTTTTCGAGACAGATCTTGCTCTGTTGCCATGCTGGAGTGCAGTGGCGTGATCTAGGCTCACTGCAACCTCCACCTCCCAGGTTCAAGCGATTCTTCTGCCTTGGCCTCCTGAGTAGCTGGGATTACAGGCACACGCCATCACGCCCAGCTAATTTTTGTATTTTTGTAGGGACAGGGTTTCACCATGTTGGCCAGGCTGGATTTGAACTCCTGACTTCAGGTGATCTGCACGCCTCAGCCTCCCAAAGTGCTGGGATTACAGGCATGAGCCAGCACACCTGGCCTCTTCTTTTGTAACTTCTGAACCTCAGTTTTCTCATCTGTAAAGTGAGGGGATAATCACAGTACCACCTTTAATGCAGTTGTGAGGTTAGAGTATGTGGTATATGTAAAGTGATCAGCATGGTAGCTGGCATGTGGTAAGTGCTCTGTAGTGAAGGGTGATTCATAACACTGGACTCTGCTTGGTTGTACCAACTCCTCTTTTTCCTTGTCTCCTTATCCACCTCTTGGGATTCAGAGTTGGCTGAAAGTGGCAGATAGTCCTGCTTTGGGTGGCAGCTTGATTTTGATAGCCAGTTCACATAGTGCTTTTGTTCAGGACCTCTTGGGATTTCTAAACAGACAGCAAGAGAGTTGAGGGTAATACCTGTCATAACAGTGTCTAAGGAATGAGTGCACAGACATTCAGGCATGTGAGAGCAGAAGACCATGACCGTACCTACCTTCCTACAATAAACAGCCTGTTGTTTCTGCAAGTAGCATTGCAGATAGTTCTTTTATCAGAAAATTCTCATAGGCTGCAGGTGACATTGAGTGTTATTAAACATTTTCTTCATTCAGGTTGAACTTAGAGGTTACAGTATATCTTTATGTCCCCTTCTCCACAGGTGTTTAAATGTCATTCGGCCGGGCATGGTGGCTCACGCCTGTAATCCCAGCACTTTGGGAGGCCGAGGCGGGTGGATCACGAGGTCAAGAGATCGAGACCATCCTGGTCAACATGGTGAAACCCTGTCTCTACTAAAAATACAAAAATTAGCTGGGCATGGTGGCATGTGCCTGTAGTCCCAGCTACTCGGCATGGCTGAGGCAGGAGAATTGCTTGAACCCAGGAGGCGGAGGTTGCGGTGAGCCGAGATCGCGCCATTGCACTCCAGCCTGGGTAACAAGAGCGAAACTCCGTCTCAAAAAAAAAAAAAAAAAAAAAATGTTGTCACTCATCCTCTAGTGCATAGGATTATATGTGCACATTTCTTGTTAAGGATATTAATGAACTGATAATTAGTTTATCTAGAATAATATTTACTTATTTTTCTTTTTTATTCTTTTGAAATGTAGTCTTGCTCTGTTGCCCAGGCAGGAGTGAAGTGATGTGATCTTGGCTCACTGCAACCTCTGCCTCCCAGGTTCAAGCGATTCTCCTGTCTCAGCCTCCTGAGTAGCTGGTATTACACTTGCCTGCCACACGCTCGGCTAATTTTTTGTATTTTTAGGTAGAGTTGGGTTTTTGCCATGTTGGCCAAGCTGGTCTCGAACTTCTGACCTCAGGTGATCCACCCACCTCGGCCTCCCAAAGTGCTAGGATTACAAGCGTGAGCCACCACGCCTTGCCAAAATAACATTTATTTTATATTTTATTTTTATCGGGACAGGGTCTTGCTCTGTCACCCAAGCTAGAGTGCAGTGGTGTGATCATGGCTCACTGTAACCTCAGCCTCCTCAGCTCAAGCCATCCTCCCCACCTCAGCCTTCTGAATAGCTAGGACAACAGGTGTGCACCACCACACCTGGTTAATTTTGAGAGGCTTGGGGACAGGTAGAGATGAGATCTCACTATGTTGCCTAGGCTGGCCTTGAGCTTTCGGACTCAAGCAGTCCTCCTGCCTCAGACTCCCAGGTGTGAACCACTGTACCCAGCCTAGAATAATAATAATAATTATTTTTTTAAGATGGAGTTTTGCTCTTGTTGCCCAGGCTGGAGTACAATGGCGCTGTCTTGGCTCACTGCAATTTCCACTTCCCAGGTTTAAGCAATTCTCCTGCCTCAGCCTCCGAAGTAGCTCGGATTACGGGCACACGCCACCACGCCTGGCTAATTTTTGTACTTTGGTAGAGACAGGGTTTCACCATGCTGGCCAGGCTGGTCTCAAACTCCTGATCTTAGGTGATCCACCTGCCTTGGCCTTCCAAAGTGCTGGGATCACAGGTATGAGCCACGGCACCGAGCCAGGATAATTAGTTTTAATCTCACTTGGTGAGATTGGTGATGCTAATGTCATATACTAATGACGTATATATTACCACAATCTGTGGCCAAGTGAAATTTGTGCTTAATCTGTGTAAATTCTGTGTCCAAAGGAAAACATGTAGGAGAAAAGGTGGTGTGTCAGAGAATATATATTAGTGGTTACCAGGCTCAAGGGTGGTGGGGGAGTTGGGTGTGGCAGGAGAGGATAGAGAGATGACTGATTGATACAGGGTCTCTTTTTTGGGATGAAGAAAATATTCTAGAATTAAACAGTGATGATGGTTGACCAATCTTGTGAATGTACTAAAAGCCATTGAATTGTATATACTTTAAAACAGTGGATTTTATGGTATATGAATTTTTATCTCAATTTTTAAAAAAGTCTTTAGTATGAATGTGTGGTTTTTTTTTTTAGACCAGGCAGGATAGCTCACACCTGTAATCCCAGCACGTTGGGAGGCTGAGGAGGGCAGATCACCTGAGGCAGGAGTTCTAGACCAGCCTGGCCAACATGGCGAAACCCCGTCTCTACCAAAAATATAAAAATTAGCCAGGCATAGTGGTACATTCCTGTAGTCCCAGCTCCTTGGGAGGTTGAGACGGACAATTGCTTGAACCCGTGGTGGAGGGTACAGACATTGCAGTGAGCTGAGATCGTGCCACTGCACTAGAGACTCTGTCTCAAAAAAATTTTTTTTTTAGAGTTCCAGCACAATGAGAATGAGTTTCACTCTTGTTGCCCAGGCTGGAGTGTAATGGTGTGATCTTGGCTCAGCGCAACCTCTACCTCCTGGGTTCAAGCAATTCTCCTGCCTCAGCCTCCTGAATAGCTAGGATTACAGGCACCTACCACCACACCCAACTAATTTTGTAGTTTTAGTAGAGATGGGGTTTCACCATGTTGGTCAGGCTGGTCTCGAACTCCTGACCTCAGGTGATCCACCCACGTTGGTCTCCCAGAGTGCTGAGATTACACGCGTAAGCCACTGCACCTGGCCCAGGAATTCTTTTTTTAAGGGGAAAAACATTATTGACATAATTTACATATCATAAAAGTCACCCATTTTAACTGTACAATTCAATGAGGTTTTTTTTGTTTTTTTCTTCAGACAGGGGTTTAGAAAAAACCTACTTAATTCAATGATTTTTTAAGTAAATTTAACAAGTTGTACAGCTATTATCATGTTTCACATTTTTCTTTTTTTCTGGAAGCCAAGGTGAGTGTAGTGGCATGACCACGGCTTACTGCAGCCTCCACCTCCTGGGCTCAAGCACTTCTCCCACCTCAGCCTCCTCAGTAACTGGAACTATAAGTATGCACCATTATGCCCAGGTAGTTTTTTTTATTTTTTGTAGAGACAAGGTCTTGCTATATTGTCCAGGTTGGTCTTGAACTTCTAAACTGAAGCAGTCCTCCCTGCCTCACCCTTCCAAAGTGCTAGGATTACAGGTATGAACCATCATGCCTGACCTAGAACATTTTCATTACCTCAAGCAGATTCCTATTTAGGGATATATTTACATTTTTAATTTTTTAATTTTTACTTTTTTAGAGACAGGGTCTCAATCTGTTGCCCAGGGTGATCCTGTACTCCAGGTCTCAAGCGATCCTGCTATCTTGGCTTCCCAAAGTGTTGGGATTATAGGCGTGAGCCACCATGCCTAGTCCATTTCAGTTTTTTACAAAAGTGATTTCAGACTTATAAAAAAGCTACAAAAACAGTACAAAGAATTCCTGTGTTCTTTTCACTCAGATTCTTTTTAGCACATTTGAATGCATATTTTTAAAATAGTTATGATTCCTTCTCATTGAAAAAGGGACATCATTTGACTTGACCTCCCTTTAGACCCTTCCTTTGAGGTCGGATGGAGGTGCTCAGTGGATATGCTGGACGGTGTGTGAATTTCCAGTGGGTTGAGTTGATGATATATGTGTAAGGCGATTGGGACTTATTTTGTCAATGTCTCCTTGCTGGGCTTTGTCAGGTGCTAGAGCTGGTGGGCAAAAAGTAGGGCCACATATAAAGCTTACACTCCTGGAGGTTTTTGTAGAGGCGGGCGGATCACGAGGTCAAGAAGATTGAGACCATCCTGGCCAATATAGTGAAACCCTGTCTCTACTAAAAATACAGAAATTAGCTGGGCATGGTGGTGCGCAGCTGTAGTCCCAGCCACTCAGGATGCTGAGGCAGGAGAATCGCTGGAACCCAGGAGGCGGAGGTTGCAGTGAGCCGAGATCATGCCACTGCACTCCAGCCTGGCGACAGAGCAAGACTCCATCTCAAAAAAAAAAAAAAAAAACACACAACCAGTGTTTTTCCATGAGAGAGCAGGCATTTGGATACCTGATACAAAAAGAGGAACTATGTGCTAGTTAGCTTTAGACTGAGAGGCAACAGCAACCATGGCAAAGGGGAAGCAAACGTAACCCTGACCAGCCTTGATAATGTTTTTTGTCAGGCAGTGGCTCTTAAACAGGGATTGCAAGCGATGAATTTTGACACACTCATCTCCTCCCCAACCATTGGACATTTGGCGATGTCTAGACACATTTTTGGTTGTCACAACTGGGAGAGGGTGCTACTGGTATCTAGTGAATAGAGGCCAGGGTGCTGCTAAACATTCTACAATGCAAAGGACAGCTCTCTACACAAAGAATCTTCAGGCCCAAAAATCTCTTGCTGAGGTTGAGAAACGCTGGTGTGAGGGGACAAGAGTTGTGGTTAGTCAGAAAGGATGACCTGGCTTGCCGTGGAATTTTTTTTTTTTTTTTTTTTGAGACAGAGTCTTACTGTGTCGCCAGGCTAGAGTTCAGTGGTGTGATCTTGGCTCACCATAACCTCTGACTCCCTGACTCCCTGGTTCAAGCAATTCTCCTGCCTCAGCCTCCTGAGTAGCTAGGATTACAGGCATGTGCCGCCACACCCAGCTAATTTTTGCATTTTTAGTAGAGACAAGCTTTTACCATGTTGGCCAGGATGGTCTCGATCTCCTGGCCTCGTGATCTGTCCTCCTTGGCCTCCCAAAGTGCTAGGATCATAGGCGTGAGCCACCACACCCAGCACATGGATTGTCTTATAATCAGTTATCTCTTTCCTTGCCTTATTCCTGGTCCCAGCAGAGTGAGGAGTGGCACGGTGGTTTGGGAATATAGTGGGAGTGCTGCATAGTGATTGCAGACGTGGTACTCCAGACTACCAGTCACAAGCTTAGCCTGTGTCCTTGGGGTAGGAGCTGTAGAATAAGACCTATTTGATATGTGGACCAGAGTAAGTTCTTTGAGTTAATGAACTTTTTTTTTTTTTTTTGAGAAAGAGTTTCCTTCTTGTTACCCAGGCCTGAGTGCTGTGGCAGGATCTTGGCTCACTGCAACCTCTGCCTCCCAGGTTCAAGCGATTCTCCTGCCTCAGCCTCCGAGTAGCTAGGACTACAGCCACGTGCCACAATGTCAAGCTAATTTTTGTATTTTTAGTAGGGATGGAGTTTCACCATATTGGCAAGGCTGGTCTCAAACTCCTGACCTCAGGTGATCCACCTCGGCCTCCCAAAGTGCTGGGATTACAGGCATGAGCCACCTCCCCCGGCCCTCCTTATGGTTTTAATTTGTAATTCTCTGATAATTAGTGATGTTGAACATTTTCTCATGTATTTTTTGGCTATTTTTGTTTTTCTTTTAAAAAACTTGTTTTTAGCCATAAGGCCAGCATATATGTCTTCCTTTGAGAAATGTCTGTTCAGGTCCTTTGCCCATTTTTTACTAGGGTTGTTTTCATTATTGAGTAGTTTGAGTTCTTTGTACATTTTGGATATTAGCCCTTTATCATATGGAGGATTTGTAAGTATTTTCTCCCAGTCTGTGCATTGTTTCTTCAGTCTGTTGTTTCCTTGCTTTGCAATTGATATATCATTATTAAGGGTTCACTCTGGGTATTGTATCTTCTATGGGTTTCCACAAATGTATGTCATGTATCCACCATTATAGTATCATGCAGAATAGTTTCATTGCCCTAAAAACCCTCTGTTCTCCACTTGTTTGTTCTTTCCTCATCCAAACTCTTGGCAACCACTGATCTTTTTATTGTCTGTGTAGTTTTGCCTTTTGCAAAATTTCATATAGCTGGAATTGGACAATATGTAGCCTTTTCAGATTGGCTTCTTTCATTCAGTAGTACATTCCTCTATGTAGTCTGATTTCTCTATGTCTTTTTGTGGCTTAGTAGCTTATTTTTAGCACTGAGTAATATCCCATTGTATGGATGTATCACAGTTTATTCATTCTCCTACTAAATGATAGTTTGGTTGCTTCCACGTTTTGACAGTTATGAATAACACTGCAATAAATATCTATATGCATGTTTTTGTGTGGACATAAGTTTTCAACTGGCTTGCTGGTTTGGGTAAATACAAGGGGCATGATTACTGGATCGTATGATAGGAATATGTTTGTTTGTTTGTTTGTTTGTTTGTTTGTTTATTTGAGATGGAGTCTCTCTCTGTCCCCAGGCTGGAGTGCAATGGTGTGATCTCGACTCACTGCAACCTCTGCCTCCCGGGTTCAAGGGATTCTCCTGCCTCAGCCTCCCAAGCAGCTGGGACTACTGGTGCATACCACTATGCCCAGCAGATTTTTTGTATTTTTAGTAGAGACGGGGTTTCACCATGTTGACCAGGATGATCTTGATCCTGACCTCATGATTCGCCCACATCAGCTTCCCGAAGAGCTGGGATTATAGGCGAAAACCACCACACCCAGCCCAGAGTATGTTTAATTTTGTAAGAAACCATCAAGGTGTTTTTTCAAAGTAGCGATTACTTTTTGCATTGCTACCAGCAATGGATGAGTTTTGTTGCTCCATATCCTTGCCAGCATTTGGATGGTAGCCATTCTTTTTTTTTGGAGACAGGGTCTCGCTCTGTCACCCAGGCTGGAGTGCAGTGGCACAATCTCAGCTCACTGCAACCTCTGCCTCCCAGGTTCAAGTGATTTTCCTGCCTCAACCTCCTGCATAGCTGGGATTACAGGCATGCGCCACCACACCCAACTAATTTTTGTATTTTTAGTAGAGACAGGATTTTGCCCTGTTGGCCAAACTGGTCTCAAACTCCTGACCTCAGGTAACCCACCCCCCTTGGCCTCCCAAAGTGCTGGGATTATAGGCATAAGCCACCATGCCTGGCCTTCTTTGGGTATTCCTATTGGATAGTCATGTCATTTGTGCACGGGCAATTTTATTTCTTCCTTTCTAATCCATATACCTTTTATGTCCTTTTCTTGGTTTATTGCATTAGCTAGGATTTCCAGTACAATGCTGAAAAGGAGCTGTCTCTCCTCTCTTCCCCTTCTTCTTCCTCTCCCCTTCTTCTTTTTCCTCTCCCCCTCTTCTTTTTCCTTCTCTTCTTTTTCTTTCTATAGAGATAGGGTCTCACTATGTGACCCACACTGGTCTCCAACTCTTAGGCTCAGGGGATCCTCCCACCTCAGCCTCTCAAAGTGCTGGGATTACAGGTGTGAGCTACCACACCTAGCTGAAAAGGAGCTCTTGAGAAGACATCCTTGTCTTGTTCCTGATGTTAGTGGGGAAGAAAGCATCTAGTTTCTCACTGTAAGTGTGATGTTAGCTATAGGTTTATGAAGTAGAGGAAGTTCCCCTCTATTCCTAGTTTGCTGAGAGGTTGTTTTTTTTTTTTTTTCTGTTTTGTGTTTTAAATCGTGAAAGGGGATTGGATTTTTGTCAAATGATTTTTCTGCATCTATTGGTATGTTCATGTTATTTTCTTCAGCATGTTGATGTGATGGATTACGTTAATTGATTTTTTTTGTTTTAAGATGCAGGGTCTCACTCTGTTGCCCAGGCTAGAGTGCAGTTGCACAATCACACCTCACTGTAACTTCAAGCTCCTGGGCTCAAACAACCTTCCCATCTCAGCTTTCTAAGTAGCTAGGACTATAGGCACACACCACCACGCCTGGCTAGTTTTTAAAAACATTATTTGTGAAGATAAAGTCTATTTCGCCCGGGCCAGTCTGGAGCTCCTGGGCTCAAGCAGTTTTCACTGTGGCCTCCCAAAGTGTTTTGGATTACAGGTATTAGCCACTATGCCTAGCCTCATTTTTTATATTAGTAATTTGTATCTTTCTTTTTTTCTTAGGCTGGTTAAATGTTTATCAATTTTATTGATCTTTTCAAAGAACCGAATTTTGATTTCACTGATTTTTCTCTGTTGATTTACTGTTTTCAATTTCATTGATTTCAGCTCTAATTTTAATTATTTTCTTCTGCTTTTGATAATTTGCTCTTTTTCCGGTTTCCTAAAATGTAAGCTCAGATTATCGATTTTTAGGTTTTTCTTGTCTTTTAATATATGTATTCAGTGCTATAAATTTCCCTCTCAGCACTGCTTTTTCTGCATCCCACAAATTTTGATAAGTTGTGTTTTTCATTTTCATTTAAGTTGTATGTTGCTTAATGATGGGGATACATTCTGAGAATTGCACTGTTAGGCAATTTTGTCTTTGTGTACTTAACACAAATCTAAATGGTATAGCCTACTATTGCTCCTAGACTGCAAACCTGTCCAGCTTGTTACCATATTGTATATGGTAGGCAATTTTGACACAGTAGTATTTGTGTATCTAAAGATATAAGAGAAGTGGTACAGTAAAAATATAGTATTCCAGTCTTTTTGGACCACTATCATATATGCACCCCTTTGTTGACTGAGATGTCGTTATACAGCATCTCACCATAGTTCAGAGTATTTTATTCCTCTTGAGATTTCCTCTTTAGCTTGTGTGTTATTTAGCATTATGTCTTTAAATCTCTTTGTATTTTGGGTTTTTTACAACTGTCTTATTGTTACTGACTTCTAGTTTAATTCTATTATGGACTGAGAGCATACATTATGATTTCTACTGTTTTAAACTGGACAGGGTATGTTTTATGGCCCAGAATGTGCCGTGTAAGCTTGAAGAGAATATGTAGTTTGCTGTTGCTGGATGAAATATTCTACAGATGTTGATTAGATTGCCGCACAGGTTTAAGCGATTCTCCTGCCTCAGCCTCCCAAATAGGTGGGATTACAGGCATGCCCCACCATGCCCAGCTAATTTTGTAGTTTTAGTAGCGACGGGATTTCTCTATGTTGGTCAGGCTAGTCTCTAACTCCCAACCTCAGGTGATCCACCCTCCTAGACCTCTCAGGAGTACTGAGATTACAGGCATGGCCACCGCCCCCAGCCAATGATTTAGTTTTTCTACCTTAGGTTATTAGTAGGCAGAATATTTTTACATTTGATTATTAGTTATTCATATTTCTTTTGTGACTTGTTGGTTCTTAATATATATATTCAGCCAAAAATGAAAAATAGGATATCTTAACCTATCTAGTCTTAGGTAGATACATGTGGGATATAATGGGTTTTGGGGGGATGGGTACAGTGATTGACACCTGTAATCCCAGCATGATGGGAGGCCGAGGGTGGATCACTTGAGCCCAGGAGTTCAAGACCAGTCTGGGGAATGTAGCAAAACCCCATCTCTACAAAAAGTACAAAAATTAGCCAGGTACAGTGGCACACACCTGTATTCCCAGCTACTAGAGAAGCTGAGGTTGGAGGATTGCTTGAGCCCCACAGGTTGAAGCTGCAGTGAGCTGTAAGCGTGCCACTACATTCCAGCCTGCGTGACAGAGCAAGATCCTGTCTCAAAAAAAAATTTTTTTTGAAAAGTTGAAAGTAGGTATATTAACTGAATATGAGATGAGGTTTCCCAAGAGTTTATCCCTCAGAGAGAATCTTTCTCCTTCCTCCTCCTCCTCTCTTCTTCTTCTTCTTTCTCTGTTTCTTCTTGCTTTTATAAAGTGTTTGCTGCTCTGGAGTTTTCTTTCAGTTACTTCTTATTTATTTATTTGAGACTGAGTTTCACTCTTGTTGCCCAAGCTGGAGCGCAATGGCGTGATCTCGGCTGACTGCAGCTTCCACCTCTTGGGTTCAAGCAATTCTCCTGCCTCAGCCTCCCAAGTAACTGGGATTACAGGCGACCACCACCACACCTGGCTGATTTCTCAGTTACTACTTTTGAACCACAAAGTATTTGAAAAAGACACATTAACTAGTGACTTCAGTCCATGCTAGTATTGGGTGCTTACACAGGTCAACTAGTAGAATATTGTGTTTTAAAATGAGGTAAATTTAACATAATTGCTATAATTATTCTGGCATTATACGCTCACAAATAAGATGTTTGGTGATTTTATTTATTTATTTATTTATTTATTTATTTATTTATTTTTGGAGATGGAGTTTCGATTTGTCTCTCAGTCTGAAGTGCAAGCTTGGCTCACTGCAACCTCCACCTCCTGGGTTCAAGCAATTCTTGTGCCTCAGCCTCCCAAATAGCTGGGATTACAGACACCCACCATCATGCCCAGCTAATTTTTGAATTTTTGGAGAGAGAGTTTTACCATATTGGCCAGGTTGGTCTTGAACTCCTGGCCTCAGGTGATCCACCCACCTCTGCCTCCCAAAGGGCTGGGATTACAGATGTGAGCCACCATGCCTGGTCAGGTGATACTTCTTTTTTAAGGTGATACTTTTAATAAAACAAATATTCAAATTCACTTGAGGAGCAATGAAAGAATCGTTTTAATTTTATGCCACAAGATACTTGTGGCTTAAGATAAACTTCCTCATAATGACACTCTCCTCAGATTCAAAAAGTAGTATATCTTAAACAACTTTGGTAACGTTTTAAAATGATGTGGCTTAGAAAAAAAAAAGTGTGCTGCTTAGTGAGTTACTCCCAAGTTGGATATACCTTGTTAACCACCACCTGAATCAAAAAACAGAGCATTACTTCATATATAGAAGCCCCTCTTGCCCCTTCTGGTCATTATTCTTTCCACCCTTCCGGCAGGTAGTCACTAAGATCTAATACCATAGATCCTTTTGACTTTCTTTTGAGCTTTATGTAATCAGAATCACTCAGGATGTATTCTTTGGCCTTTTATACTTGGTATCGTTTTTGAAATTCGTCTTGTGTGTAACTGCGATGTGTTCATTTTCATTGCTATACAGTTTTCCAGTCTAAGAATTTCTTCAAATTCCACTCTAGATGGACATGTGGGTTTTCTTATTTTTCTTTTTTTTCCCTTATTAGGAGCTATTTGAAATGATATTTTTTCAAAGTTGTTCTATCTCGGCCGGGCGTGGTGGCTCACGCCTGTAAACCCAGCACTTTGAGAGGCCGAGGCAGGTAGATTACCTGATGTCAGGAGTTCAAGACCAGCCTGGCCAACATGGCCAAACCCTGTCTACTAAAAATGCAAAAAGCCAGGGTGGTGATGGGCACCTGTAATCCCAGCTACACAGGAGGCTGAGGCAGGAGAATCACTTGAACCCAGGAAGTGGAGGTTGCAGTGAGCCAAGATTGTGCCACTGCACTCTAGCCTGGGCAACGAGCATGACTTTGTCTCAAAAAAAAAAGAAGAAGAAACCACAGAGTTGTTATTTCTCTTGGTGAATAGGCAGATGCACTTACTCCTCTTTATACCTTCCTGTGAATGTACATGTTGGATTTTATGTCTATCTTCTGTCTGCCACCTCGTAGTTTAACCATATACATACGTGTGTGTGTGTGTGTGTATGTGTGTGTGTGTATGTGTGTATATATATATACACATACGAGTGTGTGTGTATATATATAGATATACACATACACAGACACACACGTACATTTAATTTTTTTTTTTTTAAGAGACAGGGACTCACTGTTGTCATCCAGGCTGGTTGGGAACTCCTGGCCTTAAGTGATCCTCCCACTTCAGCCTCCCAAAGTGTTGGGATTATAGGTATACTGTGCCCCACTGTTGAAGTTTTTATTGATTGCTGCCTACATACAGTTATTCAATAGCTATCGATTCCCCCTGCTCTGTATATATGTCTCCTAGTGTAGATATTGGGTACAGCAGTAATTAAGACCATATTCTGTTTTATAGTTTAAATGTATAAGACTAATTGAGAAAGTATAGAACTTTGGTCAACATGGTGAAATCCAGTCTTTACTAAAAATATAAAAATTAGCTGGGTGTAGTGGTAGACACATATAATCCCAGCTACTCAGGAGGCCGAGGCAGGAGAATTGCTTGGAGATGGAAGTTGCAGTGAGCCAAGATCTGCTACTATACTCCAGCCTGAGAGAGGGAGACTGTCTCTTTTTTTGTTTGTTTTTGAGACGAAGTCTCACTCTCTCCCAGGCTGGAGTGTAATGGTGTGATCTCAGCTCACTGCAACCTCCATCTCCCGGGTTCAAGCGACCCTCCTGCTTTAGCCTCCCCACTAACTGGGATTACAGATGTCCGCCACCACGCCCAGCTAATTTTTATATTTTTAATAGAGACAGGGTTTCACCATGTTGGCCAGGCTGGTCTCAAACTCATGACCTCAAGTGATCCACCTGACTTAGCCTCCCAAAGTGCTGGGATTACAGGCGTGGTGAGCCACTGCCTTCAGTCCCCTCCCCGCTTTTTTTGTATATTTTTGTGACGGAATTTTGCCCTTTTGCCAGGCTAGAGGGCAGTGGCGCCGTCTCGGCTCATTGCAACCTCTGCTTCCCGGGTTCAAGCCATTTTCCTTCCTCAGCCTCCTGAGTAGCTGGGACTGCAGGCATGCGCCACCACGTCCAGCTAATTTTTTGTATTTTTGATAGAGCCAAAGTTTCACTGTGTTGGCCAGGCTAGTCTCAAACTCCTGACCTCAGGCGATCCACCCACCTCGGCCTCCCAAAGTGTTGGAATTAGGCAGGTGTGAGCCATCGAGCCTGGCCAAGACTTTTGTCTCTTTGAAAAAAAAACCAAGAAAGAAATGTATAGAGTTTAGAAGACCAAGGTGGATAGATCCCCTGAGGTCAGGAGTTTGAGACTAGCCTGGCCAACATGGTGAATCCCCATCTCTACCAAAAAATATAAAAATTAGCTGGGCGTGTTGGCGTGTGCCTGGAGTCTCAGCTACTGGGGAAGCTGAGGTGTGAGATTGTATCCGGGAGGCAGAGGTTGCAGTAAGCTAAGATTGCGCCACTGCACTCCAGCCTGGGTGACAGAGCGAGACTTTGTCTCAAAAAAAAAAAAAATTAGGGTAGGTGGGCATTTGATGATTTCATTCACATCCCTAAAAGTTTATTCGTTCTTTTACTTAGCCTAATGTTTTCAAGGTTCATGCATGTTAAATGAGTCAGTTCTTAAATCATTTATAGGGTTAAATAATATTCCATTGTGTAGATATACCCCATTGTCTTTATCTGTTCATTAATTGGTAGACATTTAGGTTGTTTCCACTTTGTTTATTATGAATAATGGTATTCATATTCATGTAGAAAGTCTTGCGTGGACACATTTTCAGTTCTATTGGGTATAATACACCAAGGAACCAGAATGCTAAAACTTTTAGCTTTTTACCAGCTATCTCCAGATGGATAGCCTAGTAAGCCCTGTGTTGGGGTGGTATAGTGTTGAAAACATGGAATTCTCATATATTGGATAGCCAGGTTTCAATTCTGGTTTGGAAGCCTTTGGATATTTACATTGCCCATCTGAATTCTCTCTAGGGCTGTGTTTGGTTTAGGGATTTGTACTTGTTTTTGTTTTTTGACCAGATATTTTGAGGTACTTGGTACTATGGACATATATCAGTCTTAAATATTTGACTTTTCAGCATATGAAGGGCTAGGTTTGCAGTTGACAGTTGAATAGCAATCTTCTTCCTTCCGTTCCTTACAGATTCTCCTGTTCAGAGTCAACCATTAAATGGCATATTTATTGCTTCTGCCCGTGTGTCTATTATTGCTCATATAGTCTAGTTTCTGAGGTATTACAGTTAAAAAGTGTAGAGTAGTGGTCTTTTTTTTTTTTTTTTTACTTCATTCCTGTGTACTGTGAATCCAGAGCAATACAGGATATGTTGGGTTTCCTACAAACAGAGCATCAGCCCAGGGACATGTTTGCATCTGTTTCTGTCTGGTTTCCAGGCTCAACTGGTACCCTTTAAGGCCAGAGAACATTAGGAAAATGCTTCTTGTGGCTCTTTCTGAGTACTTAGATAAAGAAGGGATTTCATTGTTAGGCATTTGCTTGGGTAACTTCAGGGTAGTATTGGAGCCCTGAGAGTTTGGCTAAACCAGAATAAATGCCTGGATAATGACTAGTGAATAGGTGGTCAGCAGATGTCCTCATTAGCTTGAAAGGTCCACGAAAGCAGGAACTGTTTCTTTTCTTTACTGCTTAACAGGGTCAGAAGTCGACCTGGCAACATGTGATGAGTTAAATAAATAAACATTTGTGAATTGGATTAATAAATATTGGATAAAGTGGTTTTGGCTCTGTATTCTTTCTTCATAAGCCCTAGTGATCTTTTTAATTTCTATAAAATGTCATGACCCACCAACCTGAATGACCTCCTGATTTGCTAGGCTCTGGTATTTCTGTTAGGTTTCTGCTGCATTTTCTGATATAGCAAATAGTAGATACTATTTCTCCTTTGATGGGGCTAGCCATATATTCTTGTTGGTTCATTTTAGCTTTCACATTTCTGTCTGATTCTTGTTCTTTTACTTTGGGATGTAATGAATGGAATGATTTGGAAGGTACAAGGTAGGTCTGTTTAGGTTATCAAGGGCCATGCATTTATTGATTGATGGATTGAGCCGGAATATCGCCCTGTCAGCCAGGATGGAATGCAGTTGTGTGATCTCAGCTCACTGCAGCCTCCGCCTCCTGGGTTCAAACGATTCTTCTGCGTCAACCTCTCGAGTAGCTGAAATTACAGGCACACGCCACCACGCCCGGCTTATTTTTTGTATCTTTAGTAGAAATGGGTTTTACCATGTTGTCCAGGCTGCTCTCAAACTCTTGACCTCGTGATCCACCCGCCTTGGCCTCCCAAAGTGCTGGGATTACAGGTGTGAGCCACTGCACTCGGCAAGGGCCTTATATTTAAAACTTTAATTTGACAATATGGTGGACTACAAGAATGTAACAAGATCAAAATTACAACAGCTTCTCATGGTGGTATGTAGACTTAAAAGGAGAAACTGCAGAGAAAAAGGTCCCTTAGGATGTAGAGCAGCAGTTGAAATGTGAGAAGTTAATGGCTTGCATTAGGGATTGGGATTAGATGTGGAAGGAAGAGGTTAGGTGTGAAAGAGTTTAAACAAAGAATCTCTAGGATTTTATAACACTGGATATCAGAGAGGGAGGTACAAGAGAGAGGGCAGAATCAAAGGCCACTCAGGTTAAAGGAGTAATTCCAGCACTTTGGGAGGCCAAGGGAGAAGGATTGCTTGAGCCCAGAAGTTCAAGACCAGCCTGGGCAACATAGTAAAACCTCCTCACTACAAAAAATTTTAAAAAAGAAATTTAGCCAGGCGTGGTGGTGTGCCCCTGTAGTCTCCATTACTAGGGAGGTTGAGGTGGAAGGATCTCTTGAGCCCAGGAGGTCCACAGTACATTGAGCCATGATGCACCACTGCACTCCAGCCTGGGCAACAGTGAGACTTTGGGAGGCCAAAGCAGGAGGATTGCTTGAGCCCAGGAGTTCAAGACCAGTTGGGCAATGCAGTGAGACCTTGTCTCTACAAAACATTTTATAAATATATATAAAAGCTGGGCATGGAGGCACATGCGTGTAGTCCCAGCTACTGAGGGGTGGTGGGGAAATGAGGTGGGAGAATCACTTGAGCCCAGGAGGTTGACATTGCAGTGAACCATGATCATGCCACTGCACTCTAGCCCGGGTGACAGAGTGAGACCCTTTCTGTCTCAGAAAAGAAAAAAAAGAAAGAATGGTTGTATCTTGAACAGATACAAAGCATGTAGAAGAGGAAAGCATGTGGGAGGGAGAATAGTTGTTTTAGATACATTAAGTTTAAAGTGACAGTAGGACCTCTAAAAATATAGGAACAGAGCTTCACAGAAAAAAAAAATGAGGTTTTCTTCATTGTCATTTCTTACACCTTTTGTTCCACTACCTAACTACTTTTTTCTACAACTTTCTGTTTGTTTGTTTATTTTCGAGACGAAGTCTTTCTCTGTCACCCAGGCTGGAGTACAGTGGCACGATCTCAGCTCACTGCAACCTCTGCCTCTGGGGTTCAAGCAGTTCCCCTGCCTCAGCCTCCCGAATAGCTAAGACTACAGGTGCACCACTAGCCACCACACCCGGCTAATTTATTTTTTTTGTATTTTAGTAGAGATGGGGTTTCATCATGTTGGCCAGGATGGTCTCAAACTCCTGACCTCATGATCTGTCTACCTTGGCCTCTCCCATCTCTGTCTGGGAAGGATAGTTAGGGGGTTAGGGGGAAGGTGGGAATGGCAAAAGGGTACAAAAAAGATAGAATGATTAAGACCTATTATTTGAGAGCACAATAGGGTGACTATAGCCAATAATGACTTGATTGTACATTTTAAAATAATGTAAAGAAAGAAAAAAACATAAAGAGTATAATTTGTTTGTAATTCGAAAGATAAATGCATGAGGCAGTGGATACCCTGTTCCCCATGATGTGCTTATTTCACATTGCATCCCTGTGTCAAAATATCTCATGTACTCCATAAATATATACATCTGCTATGCACCCACAAAAATTTAAAAAAAAAAAAACTTCCTGGACATTGCAAGCACCACTTCTGGTTATGTTCAGTTAATCAGAGTTTAGTCATGGCCACACTTTAGCTTCAAGGAGGGCTGTAGAACATCTGTTTTAGGCAGCTATGTGCCCAGTTAAAAGGTAGGGATTTGCTCCCAAGGTAAAGTGAGTAAATAGGCATTGGGAGACTACCAGTAGTCTCTTAATTTTCCAGAATAAGAACCAGATTCTTTCACTAGGTGCACTGGTTCATGCCTGTAATCTCAGCACTTTGAGAGGCCAAAGTGGGTGGATCATGAGGTCAGGAGTTCGAGACCAGCCTGGCCAAGATGGTGAGACACCATGTCTACTAAAAATACAAAAATTAGCTGAGCACGGTGGTGGGCGCCTATAATCCCAGCTACTCAGAGGCTGAGGCAGGAGAATCGCTTGAACCTGGGAGGCGAAGGTTGCAGTAAGCCAAGATCGTGCCACCACACTCTAGCCTTGGCGACAAAGCAAGACTCTGTCTCAGAAAACAAACAAACAGATTTTTCCTGGTTACAGAACTTGTTTCTCTAAACCTTAATTATCCTTACAATAATTTTTAAAAATACTAAATATATAATTACTTTTCACCAGCCAAATGCTTTTTTTTTTTTTTTTTTTTTTTTTAAAGAAATAAAGACAGGGAGGCTGGGTGCAGTAGCTCACACCTATAATCGCATCACTTTGGGAGGCTGAGGCAGGCAGATCACCTGAGGTAAGGAGTTTGAGACCAGCCTGGCCAACATAGAGAAACCCAGTCTGTACTAAAAATATAAGAATTAGCTGGGCATGGTGGTGCATGCCTGTAATCCTAGCTACTTGGGAGGCTGAGGCAGGAGAATCACTTGAACCTGGGAGGCAGTGGTTGCAGTGAACCAAGATCATGCTACTGTACTCCAACCTGGGCAACGGCAAGACTGTGTCTCAAAAAAAAAAAAAGAAAAGAAATAGACACGGGGCCTCACATGTGTTCAGCGACATGATCCATAGCTCACTATAACCTCGAACTTCTGAAACCTGATGCTTTAAAACTAAACAGTACAAAACTACCAAGTATATAATTAAATATATAAAAATAACAATAAAAATGTGCACTTCTGTTTTTATATTCTTTTTTTTTTTTTTTTTTTTTTTTTTGAGACAGAGTCTTGCTTTGTCGCCAGGCGCCAGGCTGGAGTGCAGTGGCACAGTCTCGGCTCACTGCAATCTCCACCTCCCGGGTTCAAGCAGTTCTTCTGCCTCAGCCTCCTGAGTAGCTGGGACTACAGGCACACGCCACTATGCCCAACTAATTTTTGTATTTTTAGTAGAGACAGGGTTTCACCATGTTGGCCAGGGTAGTCTCAATCTCTTGACCTCGTGATCCACCAGCCTCGGCCTCCCAAAGTGCTGGGATTACAGATGTGAGCCACTGTACCCGACCTGTTTTTATATTCTTTTTTTTTGAGATGGAGTCTTGCTCTGTTGCCAGGCTGGAGTGCAGTGGCGCAGTCTCGGCTTACTGCAGCCTCCACCTCCTGGGTTCAAGCGAATCTTCTGCCTCAGCCTTCTGAGTAGCTGGGACCACAGGCGTGTGCCACCACCCGGCTAATTTTTGTATTTTTAGTAGAGACGGGGTTTCACCATGGCCAGGATGGTCTCCATCTCTTGACCCTGTGATCCGCCTGCCTCGGCCTCCCAAAGTGCTGGGATTACAGGCATGAACCACCACGCCCGGCCCTGTTTTTATATTCTTTAAAATGACGCATAGGCTGGTGATTAGGAACTAAAGTATTTGCTATGGAACATTCCAGCACTGATATAAGTATCTGAAGTTTCAGTAGATTTAGAAGCTAAGTTACTGTATGGTAAAGACCATGTTTTACCTGAGTAGCTTTGGATATAGTTTTTCTATGTAAGTTTTTCCTAAACTTTATGACACATAAAAATATAAGCACAGAGGTCAAATGCTTCCTGTCTAGCAACACCATTTCTGCCAGGTCCATCTTAGTAAGACTATATCTTGATTTTATTTATTTCTAGACTTCCTTTTTTTGAGACAGGGTTTCAATCTTGTTGCCCAGGCTGAAATGCAATGGCACGATCTCGGCTCACTGAAACCTCCACCTCCCAGTTCAAATGATTTTCCTGCCTCAACCTCCTGAGTAGCTGGGATTCCAGGTGTATGCCACCATGCTTAGCTAAATTTTGTATTTTTAGTAGAAACAACGTTTCACCATGCTGGCCAGACTGGTCTCGGACTCCTGATCTCAAGTGATCCACCTGCCTAAGACTCCCAAAGCGCTGGGATTACAGACGTGAGCCACCGCACCTGGCCAAGACTTCTGAAGTGTGTATTTTTAGTAGAGACATGGTTTTACCGTGTTGGCCAGGCGGTCATTTGTTGTTTAATAAAGAATATATAGCCCATTCTGGCTATAATGTAATTTGTGGGGATGAGGAGATGTTAAATCTGTTAAACTCTAGAGGTAATCCTACAAGAAGAAATAATGTCACCAGACTGAATTGAAATATTTTGGATGGGAGCCAGCTGTGTGTTGTAAGTCACATATATATGTTAACCATTTTTCTTAACCTCAAATTGGTTTACACTGCCTCACACAGCCTTTTCTTAAATTTAATTTAATTTTGTTTCTACAATCCACTAAGAAATGCAGAAATGGGACAGGAAAAATATTAGGCAGACATACGAACCTATCTGTCAGGAAGCCCAAGTTTGAACATAAAAACTCTTTTATGTTTTTTATATATTCTAACTGTATATCTGTAACCATCCACCCACCCACCCACCCATCCATCCATCCATCCATCCATCCGCTAATGGCAGCAAATCTGTACGTGTTCTGGCTGTTAGCCCCAGCTGAGGTCCCAGACAACAGTTGGCATTAGCCACCAGATATTTGACTAATTGAGGCTTCAAATGATTCTAGTCCCCAGCCATTGAGCTATGCCAACTGATGCCAAATGGAACAGAGATGACCTGTTTCTGATAGCTGTCCCCAAAATGCAGATTTGTAAGCAAAATAAGTTTTGAGTTAAGCCACTAAGTCTTGGGGTTGTTAAAAAGCAGTGAATAGCCTAGACATGGTAGCTCATGCCTATAATCCCAGCACTTTGGAAGGCCGAGGCAAGTGGATCACGAGGTCAGGAGTTCAAGACCAACCTGGCCAACATGGTGAAACCCTGTCTCTACTAAAAATACAAAAATTAGCTCGGGGTGGTGGCGCGTGCCTGTAGTCCCAGGTACTTGGGAGGCTGAGGCAGGAGAATTGCTTGAACCTGGGAGGCAGAGGTTGTAATGAGCTGAGATGGCACCACCAAACTCCAGCCTAGGCTACAGAGCAAGATTCTGTCTCAAAAAAAAAAAAAAAAGGCAATTAATAATTGGACAAGAAACCAACACTTTTATTCTGAAAAGAGAAAATTCCAGTCTATAGCAAGGACAATTTTTCCTTCTAAAAAACAATACTGATATATCATAGTTAAAGAAGCAGGCTCAGCTTCTTTGTCCCTTTCACTAATTTTCTTTTTTTTTTTTTCTTTTTACTTCTCTTTTTTATTTATTTATTTTTTTTTTAATTTTTTTTTGAGACGGAGTTTCGCTCTTGTTACCCAGGCTGGAGTGCAATGGCGCAATCTCGGCTCACCGCACCCTCCGCCTCCTGAGTTCAAGCAATTCTCCTGCCTCAGCCTCCCGAGTAGCTGGGACTACAGGCACATGCCACCACGCCCAGCTAATTTTTGTATTTTTAGTAGAGACGGGGTTTCACCATGTTGACCAGGATGGTCTCGATCTCTTGACCTCGTGATCCACCTGCCTCGGCCTCCCAAAGTGCTGGGATTACAGGCGTGAGCCACCGCGCCCGGCTTTTTTTTATTAATAAGACTCAAGATCTGATGATTGTATAGGTTTTCTTACAATACTTCAAGTAAAAATTTTTTAAAAAAATTAAATCACTGGATAATGAAGTAAAGAAAACTGTTTCAAAATCCTCTGCTATGGCTTCTAACATAGGCTAGGAAAAGAAAAAACTCTTAACTGTATCTGTATCCATCCATCCATCCATCTGCTAATGGCAGCAAATCTGTACCCATATGGGTCTGCAGCAACCTCAGTTCTTGCCTCCTCAGAAGAAAGAATTTGACTGAGGGTCATAAGGCAGAAGGAAAGACCAAGGCAAATTTTAAAACAGGAGAGAAAGTTTATTTAAAAGCTTTAGAAACAGGAATAAAAGAAGGAAACTACACTTGAAAGAGGGCCAAGCGGGTGACCTGAAAGACAAGTGCACCAACGCATAGCCTTTCAACAGAGCACAGTTAAAACTGCCCTGGAAAAGACAGACATGCAGGCTACTTTGTATAATAGAAACTTCAAGATGCTTCCTAATACTGTTCAAGGGTCTCCCTTTTTATTATCATTATTTATTTATTTATTCATTTATTTATTTATTTTTGAGACAGAGTCTCACTCGGTTGCCCAGGCTGGAGCGCAGTGGCGTGATCTCTGCTCACTACAACCTCCATCTCCCAGGTTCAAGCAATTCTCATGCCTCAGCCTCCCGAGTAGCTGGAATTACAGGCATGTGCCACCAGGCCCAGCTAATTTTTGTATTTTTAGTAGAGATGGGGTTTCACCATATTGGCCAGGCTGGTCTTGAACTCCTGATCTCAGGTGATTTGCCCACCTCGGCCTCCCAAATTGCTGGATTTACAGGTATGAGCCACTGTGCCTAGCCAGGTCTCCCTTTTTAAAAGTATTTTCTTCCAGTTTTTTTTCTGTAAAGAGTAGAAATTTACAATTATAAAATCATTTAATATCTCAGTTATTTGCATCGCCTTCAAACTACAAGAGATGCCTTTTAATAAATTGGATGGTATGTCTTAACATCTGATGGTGTCTAAAAACATCCAAGGGTTAAGTCTGTGATAGATTTCCAAGACATACAGGTCTGATCACGAGAGTTTCTTCGTGACTAGCTATGGGCTATCCCTTTGTAGCACATGATCCCAACTCCAGCAGGGATACAGTTAGTGACCTATTGGCTCTGTCTTCTCCCAAACTCCTGGATTGACACAGATTTCTGCTTGATTGCAGGAATTGTTCCCTTGCTGTATACCTATGTGCTGTTAAAAAAAAAAAAAAAAGTTATTATAGCCACAATATTGTAGCAGCTGTAATATTATAGCTTAGTAAATGCTACTTACTAAATATTGGCTAATTTAACCATAGCATGTCTTAAATGTAAAAGCCAGCCCTCAATTTTATCAGGAGCTGAAGTTTGATAATTCTTTGGTTATTTGCCTGTGAAAATGAGTAGAACAAAAAGGATAAGGACCTAACCTTGTATTCCCAATAAACCTTTTCTGACTCAAAGCTTCCATTCTTAGTCTTGATGCTTCTGAGTGGCATTGGGTCTGTAGCTTTCTGCCTTAGAAGAAAAAAATGGCTGGCATGGTGGCTCACACCTGTAATCCTAGCCCTTTGGGAGGCTGAGACAGGAGGATCATTTGAGCCCAGGAGTTCAAGACCAGCCTGGGCATCATACGGAGACCCCATATCTGCATAAAATAAAATTTAAAAAATTATCCAGATTTGGTGACATGCACCTATCATCCCAAGTTGTCAGGAGGCTGAGGTGGAATGATTGCTTGAGCTCAGCAGATTAAGGCTGTGGTGAGCTATGATCACACAACACCTGTGCTCTCTAGCCTAAGGGACAGAGCAAGACTTTGTCTCAATAAAAGGAGTGTGGCGGGGCGGGGGGGTAGTTACCTCCCTGAAATGATAGTTGAACAGTGTGTATGCAGAAGTTCAGAAGCTCTGTATTTTATTAATACTTTTAGGGCACTATTTCTGCAGAAATCAAGTCAGCAAGACTCTGAAAGTCTAAACAAGGATAGCATAGGCAAAGGGGCTAAAGACACCTTTCAAGGAAGCTAAAATACTTGAGTGGGAGGCGATGAAGAGCCAGTCGATATAATGTGTCTTTTCATTAAAAAATTTTTATTTTAATAATAATAGAAATAGATAGGGTCTCATTCCCTGAACTGATATGGTCTCAAACTCTTTTTTTTTTGAGACGGAGTTTTGCTTTTGTTGCCCAGGCTCGAGTGCAGTGGCACGATCTTGTCTCACTACAACCTCCATCTCCCGGGTTCAGGTGATTCTCCTGCCTCGGCCTCCCGAGTAACTGGGATTACAGGCACCTGTTGTCATGCCCGGCTAATTTTTATATTTTTAGTTGAGATGGGGTTTCACCACCTTAGTCAGACAGGTCTCAAACTCCCGACCTTGGGTGATCCACCCGCCTCAGCCTCCCAAAGTGCTGGGATTACAGGCGTGAGCCACCGCACCTGGCCCCACTGTCTCTTTTGAATGGTGGATCCTGAAGAATAGCTGCTGGTTCTTTGGGGATTCCTGGGGAACACTGTGCAGGCTTTGTGATGGGCTCAGCGGTGTGGCCTGTACAGTATCTTAGGTCTCGTGGGCCTCAGGCTGCTCTCTTGGCTGTTCTCCACCACCTCCTGCCATTAAGTTTTTAAGAAAAAGAAAAAGTTTGAGTATATTCTTTGGTAAACAAAGCAGATTAAGAAGCTTTATGTTTTCCACATTGATTTAACAAACTCCCTATTTGTTTTCCTCTGTAGTGATTCAATTTAGAGACTAGTCAATGAAGCATGCCTTGATGTTGAATTTAGAGTCTACTTTTTCCAGAAGAAAAGAGCTAGAGAGTTCCAACAGTAGTCATCTCAAAATATAAAAGTGTTACAGAAATTATGTAAATCAACTCCCCTTCACTCTACGTTGAGGTGGGGAATGTCCCTAATTGCAATAGGAGAGAGCCTCTCTTTTATCTGAGGCTAAAAATCCTTGCCCTGCGTAGCTCATTATTTTAGAGTTAATTGTCAGGAAAGAACAAACTGTATCTTGTTTCTGTATATATTCTATGTTATTGTAATGAACTGAGGAAAGAGGAAAAAAGAGGTTATAGAAATCTGAATTCTGAGGGTAATTCTGAGAATTATCAGTAAAAGATGCTAAAATATGATATTTTACTTCCACCAAGAATTAGGTCATATCTTTCTGTTGAAATAAATTATTTTTATTAATTGCTGATTGAGATAGAGTCTCATTCTTTTCACCCAGACTGGAGTGCAATCAAGCAATCTCAGCTCACTGCAACCTCTGCCTCCCTGGTTCAAGCGATTCTCCTGCCTCACCCTCCTGAGTAGCTGGGATTAGAGGCTCCTGTCACCATGCCTGGCTAATTTTTTAATTTTTAGTAGAGATGGGTTTCACCATGTTGGCCAGGCTGGACTCAAACTCCTGACCTTGGGTGATCCACCCGCCTTGACCTCCCAAAGTGCTAGAATTACTGACGTGAGCCACCACGTCTGACCTATGGAAATAAATTATTAACCAGAGAAATCTTGGCTATGGTTTTTATAAATGTTAGGTGAAACATTGCTCTAAAATTATAACAGATTGAAAGTTTAATAAGTATTTGCATTTTAGTGGGTTAGGTTTTCAGTTCTTCTGAGTAATAGTTGGAGCTTATAAATTATAAGAAGCAATTTAGGGCTGGGTGGTGTGTGTCTGTAGTCCCAGCTACTTGGGAGGCTGAGGTGGGAGGATCACTGGAGCCCAGGAGTTCTGGGCTGTAGTGCACCATGCCAGTTGGGTGTCTGCACTAAGTTTGGCATCAATATGGTGACCTCCCAGGAGTGGGGGACCTTCAGATTGCCTAAGGAGGGGTGAACCAGCCCAGGTTGGAAACAGAGCAGATCAGTACTCCCGTGTTGATCAATATGGGATCGTGCCTTTGAATAGCTACTGCACTCCAGCCTGGGCAACATAGCGAGACCCCATCTCTTAAAAAAAAAAAAAAAAGCAATTTAGGGAGATTTCTGTGATGAAGGAATTTGCTGAGTGCCCTGTCTGCCTCACAGTCTGTCTTTATGATAGAGTCTTATCTTCTCACAAGAAAAGAAAATATTTGAGGCTCTTTTGATTATTTACTTATTTGCTTATATATTTTGCCTCTTTGTTTTTCCCACAAATGCAAATGTAATAGAACCTTAAAATAGGAGAGACTTGTGGATCTCCTGGTGTAGGCACTGTTCTTTCTATGTTCATGGAATTACCTCCAAAACTACAGATTCCTGATTTTCTTTCATCATGATAGGAGGCATTTTCTAGAACTGAAATCTTACTTTAAAATGCATGTAAGACCTGCAAGGAGTATATTCTTAGCACCAGACACCTTTAAAATATTTAAGTTCTCATGTCAGGGTGTGGCTTGAAGTGTATGGTGTTCCCAAAACAGAGTTCTTTTTTTTTTTTTTTTTTTAAGACAGGGTCTCACTTTGTCACCCAGGCTGGAGTGCAGTGATGCGAGCTTGGCTCACTGCAGCCTCAACCTCCCAGATTGAAGCAATCCTCCCACCTCGGCCCCCAGAGTAGCTGGGGATTATAGGCACACGCCAGCATGCCCAGCTAATTTTTATATTTTTTGTAGAGGTAGGATTTCATCATGTTACCCAGGCTGGTCTCAAACTCCTGAGCTCAAGCAATCCACCTGCCTTGGCCTCCCAAAATGCTGGGGTTACAGGTGTGAGCCCCTGTGCCTGGCTGCTGAGTTCATCTTAAGACTCTGACTTCTGCCAGCTGTGATCCCAGTGGGTGGGGGCTCCAGGGCTCAATGAAACAGTCAGCTCTTTTGCTTCACAAATAAGGTTTTGGCTTGCTGCTCGTTGTTGCTGGTGTCATATAGTCTAAAATGTTTGTTGTCAAGAACATTTTAGTAAAAGTATTGGTTGTGCTTTCATCTATCAAGAAAAGACAGGTAGTGGCAGCTGACAGGGCAGTGTCTTTATGCCCCTCAACCTTACATTGGATGCTGAAGTGGGATTTTGTTTTCAGTGGGGATCCCAGTGGGGTCTTAACTCCTGGATGCTCAAAGTGCGGCTCAGATCCTGTTGGGTAAAAAGTCCAGTCCGAATAGAGGACATGGAGAAAGTCAACAGGCAGAGCTGCAGAGTTGCCATTCTTTGTACTTCCTTTAGCCTCTGTGCTTTATTTCTCCCTTCATCTCCTTCTTCCATCTTCTGTCTCATTTTGGTTTGGCCTTTGGGAATAGTGGGTTTTATAAAATATTTGAACTATAACATAGCCTCGTACCGTAAAGAAAATGAGCCTGACTGCTTTACAAAGGATTTCTATAAAAAGTAATCTTTTATACTAAGAGAAATGACACATCTGTTTTAAACCTGTTGCTTTTGTTCCTTTGGTTTTGTTCTTTCTACAGGTTCATTTGACTGTCATAGTTCTTGAAACTCCTGTTAGCAGCCATTTATTAAGCCCTCTTTATCTTAGGCACAGCACCTAAAGCAGTTGTAGGTGTTTTAAGAACAGAAAGCCCACCTTAAGCAGGCCAGTTTGGGGGATTGGCAGTACTGTGAAGAAACAAGGGCTTTGTGGCAGTCTGTCTAAAAACTCCCTATGAGTCCATTTCCTGCAAACTTCTTTAGACTCTACAGTGTATATCTTTTCATCAGAAGCTACCTCTTTGAAGTGGGAAGTGTGATGAATTGACTGACTTTCTGGGATTTAAAAACAAAGACAATATGGTGAAAAGAAAACCTGACTTTTAGTACTGTATGTGTTGCTAATTAGCTCTGTATTCTTGGGCGGACTACTTCATGTGTCCCAGCTGTCCATATGCCCTACTTGTGAGAATCTAATGAGATGACATTGTGAAGAATGCCTTTGTAAACTGTAAATTGCTTTGTGAATAAAGATACGCTATCTCTGATAAATAGTACCAGTTCTCAGCCACCAATAACCTGATAGTCCCATACTGTATTTAGAAGAAACACAAAACAATGAAGAATGATTGCCAGTCTTTCAATGTGAGTTGTATTCACAAAGCTCATATACTTTTTCCCTGCCTTTTGATCTTGTCTATTTCTTTCTGTGCTATAATGGAAAGATCACACAGCAGTCATTTTCTCAGTACAAAGTATAGCTACAACTGAGCTTGCGTTGAAGATCTTTAACAAAGATGCAAAGCTGCTGGCCAGAAATGTTTTTTTCTTTCCATCTTCTCTTGTACCTCTCAGTACCTTAAGAATCCTTCAGGCTTGGCATGATGACTCATGCCTGTAATCTCAGCACTTTTGGAGGCCAAGGCCAGAGGATCACTTGAGCTCAGGAGTTTGAGACCAGCCTAGGCAACATAGTGAGACTCCCATCT